>WNGS01092565.1:21160-31652 GCA_020271785.1 Procambarus virginalis | reverse complement strand
AACAACTGGCATAACCTAGCTATGTGGTCAGTCCAATTACTATCAAAAGCACAATGTCATCTAGATATGCCTAACAATTTGGCACATTAGCGAGCAGAGAGATCATTTGCCTCTGGAACGTGGCAGGGGCATTATGCAAGCCGAACGGTAACACTTGATACTCGAAGACACCATCGGGTGTTACGAATGCAGTTAGTTGCTTAGCACGTTCAGTGAGCGGGATCTGATAATAACCCCTTGAGAGGTCGAATTTCGAGACGTAGTGGCGTTTCCGATCTCGTCGATGCAGTCTTCGAGAAGGGTAGCGGATAGGCATCCACAATGGTCACCTTGTTGAGCTGCCGAAAGTCGGTGCATAATCGCCTGGAGCCTTCTGGTTTTGGGACCAAAAGGCAGGGCGAGCACCAAGAGCCCTGGCACAGCCGGATGAGGCCATGCAGGAGCAGGAAGTCGACCTCTTTCCATACGATGGCCTTCTTTTCCGGACTCATCCAATTGGGTTGAAGGCGAATGGGGGATTCGCTAAGATTTCGGGTTTCTCATCATTATGAATGAAGTACTTACACATTTCTTGGACACTATTGATGGTGTTATCTCTAAATTCCGCGATTTTTTTCACATTCCAATATATAATGAAGCAAAGTATGCGAATAGTTCTGCTGACAATCTACATCAGCAGATGATACAAATTCCCAGAGGTACTTGTAGCCGAGCCTAAGCCTAGCAGTGGTAACATCTAGAAGTCTGCTAACCTTTTTGGATGACACCTGGAAGATACTAGAGGGCCAAGTACCAAATCTACACAGTAAAATAACAACGTACTGGAGTGAATGATATGGAAGAAAATGCAGAATAGAACCAGTGAAGAGCAGAGGTGCCATAGGCACAATCAGAGAACACTGTATAAACATCAGAGGTCCGCGGTTGTTCAGCGTCCTCCCAGCAAGCATAAGAAATATTGCCGGAACAACCGTGGACATCTTCAAGAGGAAACTAGATTTATTCCTCCAAGGAGTGCCGGACCAACTGGACTGTGGTGGGTATGTGAGCCTGCGGGCCGCTCCAAGCAACAGCCTAGTGGACCAAACTCTCACAAGTCAAGCCTGGCCTCGGGCCGGGCTTGGGGAGTAGAAGAACTCCCAGAACCCCATCAACCAGGTATCAAACAGGTAACCCATAGACGTGCGATACTTCCTGCATAATAGAATGATGATAGATGGAGTAACTGGTATGAATTTCACTTTGTCTCAAGTCTCCGAAATTTAGTTGATGTTTCCGGAATATTACTGCTCAAAGGCAGTCCAAGTTGGTAATCAATTCCCTATTTACGAGCAAAAAAAATAACCAATGGATGGAGTCAGAGTCTGTCTCCTGTGGATTCCTTCCCATATTAGTCTCCGAATGCAGGATAGAAATGATGAGTTGCAGGACAAATATATCAATTGTGACACTAGCTCTCCACACGTTTCAGTTGGTTAATTTAGAAATTGTACTTGTGGTCAATCACGAACCCATTGTTGATTTGATGACTTACACTGAATTTTGTAAGAAGCTCACCAAGATTGTAACTGGCTTAGCTAAATGAATTGTGGGGTTCAGTCCCTGGGCCCATCATGTGGCTCTGTAACCCTTTCCACTACCGCCCACAAGATGGGTATGGTGCATAATAAATGAATTAAACTAACTTATCATACAATTTAATTATACAATTTACAACCAGCAATTGTATAATAAGTGTAATACATTCTATTGTTATTTACTTCTTTTTTCTTCACCTTGAAAAACGAACATAACTTTTGGAGAACTCCTCTATCAACTAAACCCTGATGCAGCATAATAGTTAGAGGGATAGAAGCCCTAAACTAGAAGATAGTTAATACAGAATATGCTGTCATATTCAATAAGATATGTTTATATATATAATATATATATATATATATATATATATATATATATATATATATATATATATATATATATATATTATCGGGGTGTCTCTCTAGCCAGTCACCACCGAGTATTAGTAGTGACAAACGTGACTTACTGTAGCCCCACGGGTCTTTACTCAATCCTCACAGTGCCACTGTTCACCAGGAGAGTCTCTCAGTCTATCTCCGGCTGGCCTTGTAGCCTAAAGACAAGTGAGAAGACGATCACTTCACTTGATCATGTGCCCGCCCCGACAGAGGGCTCTAGCGCTCACTAAAGGTCACCAACTGGTGTTTACCGTGTCCAGTAACACCTCAGTGGAATAGTAGTATTATAGTAGTGGCCCCAGGAAATACTAATCAATTTGGTAACAGGTAAGTATTTGTTTAAATCACTCTCTCTTAGTTAGTCTCAGTAGCAACAAAGTAATGGAGGGATAACACAAACACGAAGGTGGTTTTGTAGTTTACTTAAAAGATCAAAGAATCATAACTCTGGATCAACAGCATGGCGAAGGAATAAATGAGCAGCCTTCTCTCTGTCTCTTCCCAATTCTGGAACACTCCGGAATGGCAGCACTCCCAGCTGTTGCGTGTTCCCACGCTCCAAATGCAGTGTTATCGAACGTTTGGCAGCTCGCGAGATGCCACGCCCACTCACTCTCCTCACTGTGCTCACTCTGCTCACTATCTCACTATATTGGCACTATTTTGCGTGAGGTGCCTATAATTCCTTCATGTTCACAGTTCTTCACTACACTGGCATAAACACAGTTAACCACTAGACATATGAATATACTACTCAATAACTCTAGTATATATAGTTCACTTTATCGATATTTATAATAACGAGGCAACTCCAGGCACACAGCCTTACACTACTAAATTGTACATTTATATATATACCCTCTGGCACAAACTTATTATATAAATGACACGTAAATATAAATGTCCTCGTCACAGTAATCTCGCCATCAAACCACAGGTGCAATCACACACCATATACATATCTCGTGAGAGCTCTATAGCATCTCCCTTCACAACTGCGTCTCACTAGAAACATAGACATTGGTGAGCCCTGCTCACGACATAGAAGATACTCTGGCTAATAGCTAAGGGGAATGGGAGGGAAAACTGAATTACCTACTTCCTCCATCAATGATGTGGACTCGTCCTCTGTTGAGGGTTGAATTGAAGCTCCTGGTCCCGGCTCACGACTTGCTGTAAGGAACACCCCCACACACACTGATACTCTTCCCAGGACCTCAACCAACACCCAAAAACGCGTCTTCTCCGTGCTGCTTCTCTCTGCAGGCTCCGTGTTCCTCCACAATCTCTTGAAGGGTTGGAGTCGGTCTCCTGGCCGTCGCCTCCTCCTCACAGCAACGTCTGCATTCCTTACTCTCGGCTGCAGTCGTTCGTATTCCCAGCTAGTTTGTTTTTCTTCTTCCTCACGGTGAACTGGCCCAGCCGCTACGTCATCACCCGACTGGTGAAACTGTACAGTCGTCCCTGACGTCACTGCCCAGGCTTCACTCTTTCTAAGCACCTGTCACTGGAGCACTTGTTGCTCGTTTCTCGTCATTTCCTTCTTCTGTCTGCCTCACGGAGTTCAGGAAGACCTCACAGGATGCATACAGACCACTGGTGATGCGTATATCCACCGGAGAGGGGCGAAAACTGTCAGACTGACAGGACCCCCTATCGCACGTCCGCCCTTGACGTGTCGTATCTAACTCCTTGGCGCCACAGGGCGCGCCGCCTGGATCCCCTTCCACTCGTGACGTCATACTTGCCAGGGGCGTTTCTCATCGACTCCCTGTACCACGTCACCGTTCTTGACCAATCTGGTGCCACTGACGTCATAACGTTTTGGCGGGAAAACGTAGGGGCCAGCGCCATCTTGGCATCCAAAAGGGCCTAAGCCACTGGCCAAAACACTCTTCTTTAGCTAATTTCTCGCCAATGTGAGAACACCTCATGCTCCCACATATGTCAAATTGTTCTCTGGAAGGCAGAGAACGTTCGGGTAACTTAGATATGACTCTTACAGCTGGCGTGGGAGAAATATAAGGGGGTGGAGAACACCGTCACATATATATATATATATATATATATATATATATATATATATATATATATATATATATATATATATATATATATATATGCAATTGACGATCACTTAACACTGATCATTTGTATGCGGAAAAGTCGGCAACCGCCGACTTCCTGCCCCGTTGAGGCCATCAGAGACGGTCGCCCTCAGGCAAATTCATGTAAACCACGTATGTGTGCATATTAAATATTTTGATTTATTATTTGCAGAATTTAGGATGCAGGATTTAGCTGTCAGCTCTTGGACCCTGCCTTTCTAAGCGTTGGTTGTCTAATGTACCGACTCTCGACCTCTTTTCCTCCATCATATCTAAGCAACATATATTTTTATCTAACACACACATTCCCAGGATGTAGCCTGTAGCAGCTTTCTAACTTCCAGATTCCAGTTTACTGCTGGGTGAATAGGAGCATTGGTGTGTGTGTGCTTGTGTGTGTGTGTGTGTGTGTGTGTGTGGTGTGTGTGTGTGTGTGTGTGTGTGTGTGTGTGTGTGTGTGTGTGTGTGTGTGTGTGTGTGTGTGCGTGTGTGTGTGTGTGTGTGTGTGTGTGTGTATACTTACCTAGTTGTACTTACTTAGTTGTGCTTGCGGGGGTTGAGCTCTTGCTCTTTAGTATCGCCTCTCAACTGCCAATCATCTGATGTATAGGTTCCTGAGCCTACTAGGCTGTCATATCTACACTTGAAGCTGAGTATGAAGTCAGCCTCCACCACATCACTTCCTAATGCATTCCATTTGTCTACTACTCTGACACTGAAAAAATTCTTTCTAACGTCTCTATGGCTCATTTAGACACTCAGTTTCCACCTGTGTCCCTTATAGTGAGTGTGCCCCATGTGTTAAATAGTCTGTCTTTATCTACCTTATCAATTTCTCTGAGAATCTTGTATGTGGTGATCATATGTCCCCTCTAACTCTTCTCTC
Organism: Procambarus virginalis; assembly: GCA_020271785.1. Lineage (NCBI taxonomy): Eukaryota > Metazoa > Arthropoda > Malacostraca > Decapoda > Cambaridae > Procambarus > Procambarus virginalis. The sequence continues at coordinate 26,682 of WNGS01092565.1, read as the reverse complement.
TCCCAGTGAAGTGAGGTTTAATTCCCGTAGTCTCTTCTCGTAATTAATTATATTTATTAATTTAGCTTCATTAAGAATAATTTTGCAGTTAGTAGGATCTCTTTAACTTAAAGATTTGTTGCTCTTTACTGTTTCTATAGAAAATGTAATTACCCTTTCTTGTAGACGTCATGACGTCTACAAGAAATGGTAATCTTTGATATTTGAGCTGTTATATACTTACACAATTTTCTAAAGGCAGTTCTTATGTTGGTCAATCTAACATATGCCGCTGATGATATCCTTTTGATGTGGGCCTCTGGGGACAGGTTCGGTGTGATATCTACCCCCAGATCTTTCTCTCTATTTGATAAACCTTGATAAATGTAAGTTCGTCCATAAAATTTGGTTTAATAACACATTTTCACATGTATTGGGTCTTTCCTTCATCGTCATTCAAACACTACGGTAAGTTAGTTGTAAATGATAATGTAAAAATAGCCACTGAGGTCTGATTAAGACTTTATGACCATGTAATCTATGTTTTGCTCCACTACTCACTAGTTGAGTATGGGGTGCATAATAAATTAGCCTCCTAATGCTGCGCCTTATTTTTAAATGTGTGTCAAACTCACACTGTATCTTGTGCTACCCACTCCGTCAACTCAAATTTTGCTACAATGTACCTCTTAACAAATGTTATGTACTCTCACAACCCAATGTACCTTCGTGTATATAAATAAACAGATTTCAACTGTAAGGGGTATGGTTTGCACCTTGTTATTCTAATAATGAATGTCTTCTCTGATAACAGTTCTATCCTCGACCGTCCAAATGGTTGGGCACCATTCCTTCCCTCCCCCCGTGCCATCCCAAATCCTTAACCTGACCCCATCCAAATGCTATATATAGTCTTTATGGCTTGACGCTTTCCCCCCTGAGAGTTCTCTTCCCTTCCCTTCTCTGATACGAGAGCGCTTTGTTAACAAAGTAATATAAACAGTGCGTTAAGCATTGTTAATGAGAGTGCTAATTATATGATGAAGTATCATGTATTTATTCAGACGAGAACAACAGCGAACACAAACCAGCGCATATACGAACAAAATGGTTTGTATGTACAAACTTCTCAGTGAACGAAGTTGTTTCTAGCCCGGTATCCGAAATTGCAGTAGACGACTTGACCGGTCCCCCCTCAAGACAATCGAATTGAGAATGGTCGAGGACGGACCGAAACGTCGTCGTCCCTTCACCTTCTGGTGTGTAGTCTGGTCAACATTCTTCAGCCACGTTATCGTGACTCATCGCCTGTATACGAAACTTCCGAAGCTGGTGTCCGAAATGGTAAAAATTTTAGTGTGCGATGTCGTCAATGTACAGTGTCTTGTATCAGGATCAGCTGACGCCATAAACACAACATCCCGTCTCCCTCTAACACACACTTCTGCATTAGTCGCCGCTCCTCTATCTACAGCACCACGCAACACTTTTGAAACTCATCATTCTCAACATAAACTTGTCTCCCAACATTTGTACTGGTACAGTCATGGAGAGGTTAAACCCTTCATGCAAACTGTCCCACATCCCATCCCGCCCTACAGTGCGTGAAGTCTCCCTCAAACACACGACAGTTTAGTCACCGCTCCTGTATCTACAGCAAAAGATAACAAAGAAAACAATTCATGTTTTGTCATTTTCAATATTGACTCGCCACGGTGACGCGACTTCCAGCAATAATACTCTTGTCCGATCCCTTGATCGTCGTCGCTCCTAAATCAACAACAGTACTCGTGCAGTCATATAGCGGGATAAACCCTTCATGCGGTCCATAGAATTACCCAAATCTACCCAAAGTACCCAAAAGTACACAAATCCTCCTAGCATTACGTAAGTAATGAAGAAATATGGTATATTTACTTACTATAATGTTGGTGCTACACGTAGAACATGATCAAACCTATTTTTACTCTGAAATAATCTAATTTCATAACGAAATTAGACGTAAATATGTGAGAGGTGACGCCATAGGAAGTCGACGGTCCAAGGGACAATTTTGTGGAGCGACTTATCCAAGATATATGGTCGCCTGGAGAGTGTTTGCTGCCATATCAGCCTCCTGTAAACAGTGATCCAGTCGTCGCATTTCATGGCTCAAATTGTCGCAAATTTAATTGGTGATATTAAGAAGTAGAAAGTGTATTTATAATAATATCTTTCATAAACAGCCACTAAATGTTTAATATTTATTAAACAAAACGTGTCTGCAAGTTAAATCAACTCCACAGGACAATAAATTTGTTATATAGATACTAGCGTTATTCGTTGGTATGCGTTCGCTATTTAATTAAACAACTCATGTCCTTTTCGTTCATAGAACACCGAACCCTACACGCTCTCTGATATATTGCTTAATTAACAAATATTCACAAAAAAAGATTATATTTGTATATGTTATCAGAAAGGCAGATAAAACACAACATCTGTACTGGTACAGTCTGGTACAGAATAGTTTTTGTGAATCCATCACAGAGACTATACCTTATTAGACGAAAAATATTCATACTTTAAACAAGGCTTCTTGGCCGACGCTCTCCTTATCGATATGGGAACTACGATCTTTCGAAGATCAATGTTAATTTAATCTAGATATTGTAATAAACGTATATATATATATATATTATATATATATTATATATATATATATATATAATATAATATATATATAATATATATATATATATAAGATATATATATATATATATTGTATTATATATATATATATTATATATATATTATATATATATTATATATATAATATATATATATTGTAATATATATATATAGGTTAGGTAGGTAGTCGAAAAACAATTAATTCATGAAAACTGGCTTATTAGGCAAATCGGGCCTTGCAAAGTAGGCTGAGAAGTGCGTTCTGGCTACTAGGTACGACATATTATATATATATAATATATAATATATATATAATATATATATATATATATATATAGTATATGTATATATATATATATATATATATATATGTCGTACCTAGTAGCCAGAACGCACTCTCAGCCTACTATGCAAGGCCCGATTTGCCTATAAGCCAAGTTTTTATGAATTAATGTTTTTCGACTACCTAACCTACCTAACCTAACCTACCCTACATTTTCGGCTACCTAACCAACCTAACCTATAAAGATAGGTTAGGTTAGGTTAGGTAGGGTGGTTAGGTTCTGTCATATATCTACGTTAATTTTAACGCCAATAAAATAATATTGACCTCATACATAATGAAATGGGTAGCTTTATCATTTCATAAGAAAAAATTAGAGAAAAATATATTAATTCAGGAAAACTGGCTTATTAGGCAAATTGGGCTTGCATAGTAGGCTGAGAAGTGCGTTCTGGCTACTAGGTACGACTATATATATATATATATATAATATATATAATATAATATATATATATATATAATATATATATATATATATATATATATATATATACCACCAGAGGTGGTACCCCTTCTAGGTTTATATATATATATAGATATATATATATATATATATATATTATATATATATTATATATATATATGGTCGCCTGGAGCCAAAAGTATATATATATATATATATATATATTATAATATAATATATATATATATATATATTATATATATATATATATATATAATTATATATATATTATATTTTGGTAGCAGTCTTTCCTGTAGAATATGTTATTAAATATGACCGAAAAAGTAAGATTAATAATTCTAACACGAATTTTCTCAATTTTCCTTATGTTTCTTTTTACTGATGACGGTAAATTAAAAATCAATCTCCAAAATTCATCTTTATTTCTAGTCTGACGCGACACTTGAGCATGTTTCGTAAAACTTATTACATTTTCAAAGACTTTTAGTTTATCTACACAACTTATGCTTTATGAAACAAACATTGGCTCTTATACGTGCATTGGGTGAGGTGATGTAATAACATTGGGGTGGGTGAAACAAGAAATGGAAAACGGGGTATAGATTGTAGAAGTAGAAGTCGGGTCCCAATAGAACTGCAGAAGGCCTATTGGCCCATATTTCTTGATGCTTCTATATTGGAGCGGAGTCTTGAAGTGGGTAGAATATAGTTGTGCATTAATTGGCTGTTGATTGCTGGTGTTGACTTCTTGATGAGTAGTGCCTCGCAGATGTCAAGCCGCCTGCTGTCGCTGTATCTATCAATGATTTCTGTGTTGTTTGCTAAGATTTCTCTGGTGATGGTTTGGTTGTGGGAAGAGATTATATGTTCCTTATTGGAGCCCTGTTGCTTATGCATCGTTAAACGCCTGGAAAGAGATGTTGTGTCTTGCCTATATACTGAGTTTTTTAGGCTTACAGTCCCCAAGAGGGCATTTGAAGGCATAGACGACGTTGTCTCTTTTAGAGCGTTCTGCTCAGTGTCTGGAGAGTTTCATGAGTAGGCTGGCGTTTTCTTGGTTTATAGTAAATCGTCAGTTGTATCTTCTGATTTTTGTCTGTAGGGATACATTTCTATTAACAATATCTTTCAGGACCCTTTCCTCCGGTTTATGAGCTGTGGAAAAGAAGTTCCTGTAAAATAGTCTAATAGGTGTATAGGTGTTGTATTAGTTGTCTCTTCAGAGGTTGCATGGCATTTCACTTTCCTTCTTATGATGTCTTCAACGAAACCATTGGAGAAGCCGTTGTTGACTAGGACCTGCCTTACCCTACAGAGTTCTTCGTCGACTTGCTTCCATTCTGAGCTGTGGCTGAGAGCACGGTCGACATAAGCGTTGACAACACTCCTCTTTACCTGTCTGGGCAGTCACTGTTGGCATTTAGGCACATTCCTATGTTTGTTTCCTTAGTGTAGACTGCAGTGTGGAAACCTCCGCTCCTTTCCATGACTGTTACATCTAGAAAGGGCAGCTTCCCATCCTTCTCCATCTCGTAAGTGAAACGCAACACAGAATTCTGCTCAAATGCCTCCTTCAGCTCCTGCAGATGTCTGACATCAGGTACCTGTTTAAAAATGTCGTCAACATACCTCCAGTATATGGCCGGTTTCAAGTTCATGTCGACTAAGACTTTTTCTCGATGGTACCTATGTAGAAGTTCGCAAACAGGACATCTAGGGGGAACCATGGCGACCCCATTTACTTGTTATATATGTGCCTATCCGGGCTCAAGAAGGGTTCCTCTTTAGTACAAGCTTGGAGTAGTTTCCTCAGGATATTTTCTGGTATGTCAAGAGGAGTACAGGCTGGATCACGATACACTCTGTCCGCTATCATCCCGATGTTTTCATCCAGGTACGTTGGTAAACAGTGATTCTAAGTCCAACGAGGCTCTTATCCCTGGGCCCGTGTTCCTGCAGTAAGTCAACAAATTCCTTTGGAGACTTCAGGCTGAAGGCGCAAGGGACATAAGGAGTCAGCAAGCCATTGAGTCGTTTCGCCAGTCTGTACGGGGGTGTGGGTATCTGGCTGATGATTGGCCGAAGTGGGTTTCCAGGCTATTGTCT
>WNGS01092556.1:63280-96891 GCA_020271785.1 Procambarus virginalis | reverse complement strand
TTTTTCCCACGGACCTAGAATGTACTGCGCCTGGCCATGTGACCGCATTGTTTACTGTGAACTCGCGCGGCTGAGAGCAATGTCTCAGAATATTAGCCAAAGAAAATCAGATTCAGACAAAAATAGATAAATTCATGATTTCAACGGTTCGTGAAAGCGCCCACTGGGAATTCAACAAGTTATGCAGCATCCGCTGGCAACGAGTGCCCTACAAGCCATGCTGCACCTGCCGATGCTGAATTCCCATCAACAAGTCGTGCAGCCTCCGCCGGCAACGAATGCTCTGCAAGCCATGCTGCACCCGCCGATGCCGAATTCCCATCAACAAGTCGTGCAGCCTCCGCCGGCAACGAATGCTCTGCAAGCTATGCTGCACCCACCAATGCTGAATTCCCATCGACAAGTTGTGCAGCCTCCGCCGGCAACGAATGCTCTGCAAGCTATGCTGCATCTGCCGATGCTAAATTCCCATTGACAAGTTGTGCAGCCTCCGCCAGCAACGAATGCACTGCAAGCTATGCTACACCCGCCGATGCTGAATTCCCATCGACAAGTCGTGCAGCCTCAGCTGGCAAGGAATGCTCTGCAAGCTATGCTGCACCCGCCGATGTTGACTTCCCATCAACAAGTCGTGCAGCCTCGCCGGCAACAAATGCTCTGCAAGCTATGCTGCATCCGCCGATGCTGAATTCCCATCGACAAGTCATGGAGCATCCGCCAGCAACGAATGCTCTGCAAGATATGTTGCACCCGCTGATGCTGAATTCCCATCAAAAGTTGTGTAGCCTCCACTAACGATATAAAATATGATTGAAAGGCATATAAATTAGTGTAAAAAGTGTTGATAGAGTACAGTATTGTAAGTGTTAATAATTATTTAAGCCTTAACAAAAACATACTGTACAGTGTAAATATACAGTAGAAATAATTTTCAATTGTGAATTAGAATTAGAACTCATGTGAATTAATAGTAAGCCTAGCTGTTGTGTGAAGTGAATGCCTGAAAATAAGTGTACATACTGTATGTACCCTGTATACAGTACTGAACAATATCAAACAAGCGCTGCAGAGGACGACGTAATCTTCACAGCTTCGTAATCTTCAGTTTCATTAAAAATAAGTCAATTTACCAATTTTATTATAGTATTTCAACATATTAATTGGTTTTTTTTTCAACAAAAGCTACATATTAATCTCTGCAAATGTATATTCTATCATTAACAGAGAAAAGGTGAGTTCAAAATATTTCGTCTTGGCTAGCTCTCAGTGACAAGGCTCGATCGCCATTGTTATGGCCTGGCCGCCACAGCCTGTGTCATAACTTTAAAAATACATTGCCTGCACTGTTCAGGGTAAAACAAAATACATCTCTAAAATTTTATTGAGAAAATATTAACAATTACTGATTGATACATGAAATATTTTGCAATACAAAGGAATGAACCAATTTTTTCCCACCCATCTGGACTTGATCAGACCGTGTTCACACATCATCCATGCAGCAGCCACCAGCTGGCTTAATCATCGGCGTGGCACTAAATTGGATCACAATTACACAATGAACTTTATTTAATTTTAGTTATACAGTATAAAATATATCCTACCTGATTGTTACTTGAAAAATTACCCGACCCGACTTGACTTCGGAAATAACGGAGCTCCGGAAATAACGACCAGGGTACAGCCCCATATAGGCCGTTAAATTGAGTGGATACTTATATAAATGATCTGCCTAATGTCTCTAATATTCTCAAACCTATATTGTTTGCTGATGATACTACCCTTATCTATTCAGACCTCAACCCACATACACTAAATAATGTTGTGAATAATGAATTAAAAAAAGTCCACTTCTGGATGTCAACGAACAAACTAACATTAAACATCGAAAAGACTTACTACATCTTATTTGGAAGCAAATCATCAAATGCAATTCAGCTACAGATAGACAATATTAACATCAGTAATAAAAATGATGGCAAGTTTCTTGGCCTATTCCTAGACAAGAGACTCAACTTCAGCACCCACATTCAACACATAACGAAGAAAGTCTCTAAGACAGTGGGTATACTCTCCAAAATCAGATATTATGTTCCTAACTCCGCTCTCCTCTCACTATATTATGCACTAATCTACCCCTATCTTAATTATGGTATCTGTGCATGGGGATCTACCACTGCAAACCACCTTAAGCCCATCATCACGCAGCAAAAATCTGCTATCAGAATAATAACTAACTCAGCTTTTAGACAACATTCAGCTCCCTTGTTTAAATCTCTAAACTTGCTAAATATTAACTCCCTCCACACATTCTCTTGTGTCAACTACATTTACAAAACCCTGTTTTTAAATGCAAACCATGCTCTGAAACTCTCCCTGGATGGATGTAATAGGACCCATTATCACCACACCAGAAATAAATATCTCTTTGATATCCCCAGGGTCAAACTTAATCTGTGTAAACACACTATGCAAATTAAGGGACCTAGTCTATGGAACTCACTCCCTAGTGAATTGAAAAACTGTAAAAGTTTTGCCTTATTTAAAAACAAAACCAAAAAGTACCTGATTTCATCTTCTTAGTTTCCTACACTGAGCTTTAAATTTGCTCTGTACCTAGTGTTACCCAATCTCCTAATCTCCTAATTTTTATGTATTTAACCCTATCAACCTTATCATTGTGTTCATTGCTGTCTTTTTTTATGTGCTAGCCATATCCTGTTTTGTGCCTACCAATTTTTGTCAACTACCATTCAAGCTGTCATTGCAATCAATCTTAGCTGCCTATGTGCTTTAATACACTGTACCTACAATTTTCTCTAATTTTTTTTCTTGCCATGTATCTGTTATCATTTTTTTATAAATTTTGCAAGTATTTACCTACTTAAAATTTTCTTAGATTAAGGACCTGCCCGAAACGCTGCGCGTACTAGTGGCTTTACAAGACTGTAATTACCATTTTATGTATCCACACATTCCCAATGCACCTTCTTGTATATGCATAAATAAAATAAAATAAATAAAAAATAAAAAAATAACCCAGTATGGTGCAGAGCATCAAGACGGCAAAGAGTAGGAGAGGCAGATGAGTAAGCACGACAACCATAATCGAGTTTAGGCAGCACGCGAGAGATCAGCTCCCCAGGAAGTATAACTTGCCTTAAGTAAGTTAAGGATCTAGGTGCATTCAACTCGGAGGTAAGAGATATGGGAAGACAAAGACAAACAAGTGTCAAAGATTAAAGGTTAACCCCATAAGTTTAGCAGAATCTTTGCACAAAAGGGGGATTACCATAAAGCAACAAAGGGGGACAAAGAACGACCTACTTCCGAGTAAAAGTCATAGCACAAGTTTTAGTTGGAGAGAACTTGATGCCATGATTGGTTGCCCAGGACAACACGGCATCAATCACAAGTTGAAGCCACCATTGGTGGAAAGGCAAATCATCATCTCAACAGCAAAGGATAAGATCATCGACATAGAGAGCTGAGAAGATGCCAGAGAGAAGGGAGTAAATAAGACCATTGAGGGCAATCAGGAAAATGAGTAAGTGCTCAGAACAATACCATGGGGTATACCTTCGTATTGCCGAAAAGAGGCAGAATGGTACAAACCCCCACTCTAAAGGAATGATTAAAGAGGAAGCTTCGTAGGAAGAGAATGAGATTACCATGAAGGCAAAAATGAATGAAGTTGGGACAGAATATGCTATCTTCAGGTGGTGTTGTATGCCTTTTGCCAGGTCAAAAAAGGACAGCAACAACAGAGGGGAACAAACAACAGAGGTCTTTGCAGCAAAAGCAGTATGAATATAAACCTCAAAGTTAACCAAGACATCAGTCATGTTTTGACACTTGCGAAAGCCAAATTGAGAATGGGAGAGGTGGTGATAGTGTTCCAAGAACCACATCATACCGACATTGAACATATGTTCAAAGGGTTTGCAGACGCAACTCGTGAGGGGTAATGGGCCAGATGTCCTTAGGAGCTGTCCCTAGAGACCCTGGTTTCTAAATAGAAAAACAACCACCTCAACCCAGTCCTCAGGGACAGATGACGACTCCCAGATAGGGTTAAACAGATTCATTATATACTGAAACATGCATTGAGGGAGATGACATTCATTATGAAATGTTTCGCCATCTGAGCCCGCTGCCATTGAACCTCAGAGTCAGGGCAGACTGGAGTTTGGAGAGTGAGAAAGGATCATTACAAAGAAGCTGGAGAGGCGTGCAAAAATCTTTGGGGACAAGATTCATGAAGGTGCTTACGAATAAGAAAAGATGGAGGAAAACTAGAACTGGAGCCAACAGTCAAAAAAGAGGGAACCCAGTTCGGTGGCAACCAACACTGGATCCGCCACAATGGAACCACAGAAGTGAAGGACTGGCGAGACATCTGGAAGAAGCTTACCCTCTATCTTATTGATTTTCTTCCAGATCTGGGGCAGAGGAGTATCAGACATAATGGTGGAGGCAAAAGATTTCCAGCTCTCACGTTTAGCCGTACGGACTGCACTCGCCTTGTGAAACAAAAGAAAACAAACTGCCATCTGTCTGCATCTGTCTTTCTACCAGGCTGTGCTCTTACAGCGGACTGTCGAAAAACAGCCTGCATTCCACCACGGAACGCACTTACGTATACCCTGGGAGGCAGAACAAGGAATAGAGCGGAAGGCAGTGTCTAATATGGTGTCATGAAAAAGTAGTAGGGCTCAAGGGAGAGGCAGATCGAAGAGGTAGGAAAGAGTAGCATGTAAGATGAATAGATTCCAGTCAGCCTTGGCAAACTGCCACCTAGGGAAGGAGAGGGAAGGATGAAAACAGAAAAATGTGACAAGGATGAGGAAATGGTCGTTGTTATGGAGGTCACAAAGAACCCACCATGTGAGATCTAAATAAAGAGAAGACGAGCAGGAGAGAAAGGTCAAGACAGAAGACGGTGTGAATGCAGGTGTCAACATAAGTGGGTACACCAGAATTCAGAAGAGACAGAGAAGAATAGAGAACAAAGGGTTCGAGAAGGCGGCCCCCGTGTGCTTGTCAGAACATCGCCCCAAAGGGTATGCCAACCATTAAAATTACTCAACAGGAGCACAGGCTCAGGTAAGGAGTTCAATAGATGCTTAAGATCAGGAAGAGCAAGTGGGACATTTGGGGGGGGGGGGAGATAGATGGAGCAGGCAGTATTTACTCAAAGATATGGGGTCACAGAACACTGAATGTGCGACTGGGAAAGTAAGGGGACGAAGGTAATATCAGTACGAATCAAGAGAGCGGTACTGCTATGGGCCATAACAAAAGAGGAGAAGGGGGGGAGAGAATGGCATAACCACGGAAGTGACTAGGATGAGTGACAAGCACCGGCTCCTGCAGACAGACACAAAGCGCTGAAAACCGCATTATCTGAAACTGGAGTTCGTAGAAGTTGGCATAAAATACATGAATATATCAATGGAGAATAAAGTGTCAAAAATAATAATAACAGAAATAGTGAACAAGGGTCATACAAAGGCAAATGTAAACACAGTATATTAAGTAAGATCAGGATCAGTGAAATCAGGGTTATGGGGCATAGGTAAATTTAGCAAGAACAATAGAGTCAAGGGAGTGGTAGGATGAACCAGAGGTGGTCTGACAGTCCAGAGCAAGAGGCATCAAAGAGGGGCGGTCAAGGCAATCAGGGGGGTGGACGGACAGAAACAGGGCAGCCCACCTCGTCAAGGGCAGCATCCGATAATGAGATTGAAAATCGAGGGCCAAGGGAATATCCATATCCGGGAAAGGGGGATTTAACCACTGAAATGGGAGGGGATGCAGGGATAGAGTCCGAGCCGGAAGGTGAGGAAGAGACCGACGCCTTCTTACCCGCCGGGAAGAAGAAGAAGAGGAGCTAGGCTTTCATTTCTGACAGACAGGTGTGCCAGCAGCAACGTTCTGGGCGACAGCCTCTACAGTCTCAAGAGGAGAAGGAGAACAGGAGCAGTCAACATGAAGATTACTGGGAGGATGGATAACGACCTGGATGGACAGGTGGTATGGAGGGCTAAAAGGCAGAAGGGAGGGCTAAGAAAGATTGGGGCGAGAAGGAAAAGAGGGCACAGGAGACAGGGAAGACTGGGAGGGAAGGAAGGAAGGAAGGAAGGAAGGAAGGAGACACCAGACAGAAAACCAGGAGGAAGACCCTCTGGCCCAGAATTTAAAAGAGCAGGTGAGGTGGTGGTGGAGGTATCAAGGTCCAAGGCCTGGAAACAGTTGCAAAACTGAGAAACTGGGAGAAGGCGAAAAGTGGAACTAAACACACTAGCCTAAGATGTGCCAGAGAAAGATGGAAGATGGCATACTTGGAGTCTTGCCTAAGGAAAAGATAAATGATTCTGATGTTTCTAATTGAGGATGGCTTCCTCAGATTTCTAGTGCACACATGTGCGGGAGAAGGTAGGGTGGGCGTCACTGCAAATGATGCAGTGAGCTTGGGAAGAAAAGCACCGTCTTAGAATGACCCGAGTGTCCCACACAAGGGGCATAGAGATATGGCACTTGTGCATTTGAAGGGACAATGCCCAAATTTCTAGCACCTACTGCAGAGGCGAGAAGAGTAGATGTACTCCTGAATGGAGCATCTGGCACCAGCAAGAATTACGGAAGACGGAAGGGACCTACAATCAAAAGAGAACTTCATTATGCAAAGAGACTGGCCATAACAACCACAAGAGGGGTCGAGTAACATATCAATCTGGAGGATAGAAGGCCCTGGGCCTCAAGAATATGTTTAACCCTTTAACTGCGCAACGTGCCTGCAGGCTCGCGTCTGGTTTGCGCAACGCGCCTCCGGGTATTTGTATTTTTCACGTTCCATTCAAATCTCCCGCGGCTACATGGGGTTCACATCAGCTTCCTCAGGGCTCTTGTAAACAGACGCCATCTTTAAAAAAAATCGTGGTCCACATTCCCGGGTGTGGGAGCCTCAGTAGTGTGTGAGTAACCAAGGCTGGTGCTCGCAGCATGAGCGCACAGCACTGCTGTTCAGCGTGTGACCACAGCATCGCCTAATAATGTCAAAATATATATAACTTGTATCATTTAGCCATGATAGTGTTATAGAAGAGCCTGAGTGTGATAATGACTGGGTACAATGTTCAAATATCAGTGATTCAATGCTGTTCACGATGTTCACAGCACCACAGCATTATTTCGTCCATCTAGGAATTTTCAAATGATTTCTTAGGTTCTTTTCAAAATAAACGTGTGGTCAATTATTCATTTACAGGAATTAGTGACCAGGAGTGTGATAATAGCAGGATTGTGGTTATAATTAGCGTTGTGCGTAGTATTGTGGAAGGAGGAAAGTTTGGTGAGGGAGGGAGGGCGAGAATTGAGGTAGCCTCATTGTGTGTGTGTGGCTGCCACTCTTGTTTTGCTCACCATAATAGCTTAGTGGTTCGCTATGGGCAACACATATGTACATGGGTATATATAGTGTGTGTATATAGTGTAAGAACAGTAACAGGAGAATGTTGAGAGGAGCTATTTTGGTGAGGGAGGTGACGTAATCGTAGCGTCGTCTGCTGTCTGCTGTGTGATTTTTCATGCAGTGTATGGTGGCCACTGTACTGTTTGGATACAATACCGGCTTACTTGCATAGTTCTGGTAAATAAAACATGTAGATAGGTATATAGAACATGTGTAATAAGAACTATAACAGTATGGTGGGAGGAGCAATGTTGGCGAGTAAGATGTTGGAGTGAGGGAGACTGGCTGGGTGTGGCTGCTCTCACTCGAGGTGTTCTGAGTGTGTTGATGGTGAATGTATATAGTGTGTGACAGTGTGTAGTGTGTAAATAGATTATATGTATACATAAATTAGCATGATACATAGTAAATATGTGCAGCATATGTGTACACAAGTGTCATGCACGTAACACAGTGTCTTCGGACAGTACGGTTGTTTTACTGCCATAATATAGTGTACGTGTTCACTATACATAGGATTAGTACGTAAAAACAAATAAAATGTATTTGGAACTGTGCGAAAAAAATGAACGAAAGTATATTCGCAGCAACTTGCACGCCCTGCCCCGGGCGCCCTACTGGCCCCGGGAGCGTATGTCACAGGCGAACAGGGAATGATGACGTCACGCCCCAACTTAAGGACCCCATAGCAGCCAAAGTAAGTACAATTTCGATTTTTTTTCTACACACCCATACTGAGGGAAGGGTTTCTGACACTTTAAAAAGAAAAAAGAATTTTTTCCAGAGAATTTATTTCCTGCGCACTGCGGGGGTGTCATATTTGGAGGCAACGCAGTTAAGGGGTTAATATCCTTGTGTCAGTCTTTCAGTTCCTTATCACCAGTTGCTACATGGTGTGGGAGAATAACTGTGCCAATCCTGGCATTTAACCAGGCATTTTTGGAGATCCGAACCGGGGTCGCCCCGATGCAGGACAACAAGGCTAAGTGGACAGCTGCTTCTCAAAAAGGAGCTGCAACGACACATGTACCAATACGGGTGGGGGTTAAAAGTGACAAAGGTATCCACCGAATCAATTACTGTAGGTGTTTATGGACCAATAAATCATCAGGAGGAGTAGAATCAACATGACTAAGATCAAAATACATATTCCAAGTAGGAGGACCAAACAAAGCTTGGAACGTATTAGAACTGGAAGGAATCCTGCGAGTGTGACTGTGGAGGGGACGGCACCAAGGACCCCCAGTAAAGGTGGTGAGGGGAGGTAAAAGGCTCAGTTGTTACAATGAGAGATGGAGCCACTCAATGTGATGAGGTGGTCATAACTGGGGGTTTGGGGCTCGACCCTCCCATAGAGGTGGAAGGTGGAGCAGAGAAGGGTAGTCGGGACCTGGTGGACCAAGCTCTCACAAGCCAAGCCTGGCCTCGGGCCGGGGAGTAGATCAACTCCAAGAACCCTATCAAGCAGGGAAAGTCAGGAGCGGCTTGGTCTGGGACCAATGTAGAGCGGGGCTCAAGAACCCAGCTTTCCATCATAGTCCGACTTGGAGGCTTGATCTCCCACCCCACATCCGATTAGTTAAAAAGAGGGTCAAATATCAGCATGTAAATTAACGGGTAAACATTTCATCAACGAAGAAGCCACCATGCCCACCATGGAGCCACAATCAGAGAATAGGACATCTGACAAGATGGGGGGCTCCCCTAAGGGGGTGCATCATTGATATACGCCCTACAATCGCTACCTTAAGAACCAGCAGTCTGTCAAGACTGGGCTCAGCAACAAAGGAAAAGATTGACAATAAAAATGTTCCCTTGCTCGACAATGCTAGGTACCACGGTTTTACAGGTGAGAGAATACCTCCCCAAACACCCATGCAGTGTCAAAACAGAAGAAGACATCTGAAAGAATAATCAAGAACAGGAAAAAGTCACCAGGAAATAGCAATTAAAAAGGAGAATTGGGATGGAAAACTGAAACAATGGGTAAAAGCATTCAGCACAATTAGTGAAGATGGCAGCAGGAGCAAAAGACTTCAAAAGGACAGAGGACACTTTAACAGCTGAAGCTATTTTAAATAGGTGATTGTATGGAAGGCAGTGGCATACACCCTTGCACAAAATATGCAGTGACAGGGTAGTCGATCTGACTTTGGGAGCATGGGTCATCTCTTCTGGGATTTAGAGATTAACACATTTAGAATACAAGATGGCCGTCTCCTTTGTTTTAAAGCAACAAATAATGAGTATTTCAACAAAATATAGTAATAACTAATTTGGGTTATGTATGTATGTTAGGTTTACATGTATGTAGAATGAAGGTTGAGATCAGGGTTGTATACAGGCAGAGAAATGACGGCGTGTGGAGGGACTAGTTTGGGTTCCGGATGACTCACCACGTCAAGGTCACACGGCCCAGAGAGTGACCACATTAGTAATTCACAAAGTTCAAATTCAGATTACTAGCCAATATTGTAATTGGAAGTAGCCTTTCCCTAAGATACCTGTACAATTACCATCAGTTTTATAAGAGTTCGACCAACTGGGTTGTCCATTACAATAGAGATTAGTTGTTCAATTTAAACCCTGCTTAGTAAATTGATAAACCTGGTGGAGTAATACTCACTAGCCTCAGTTGGGAGGAGAGCTAGTTGAGATTAGTGTGGATTTGGGCAGCAACTAAAGAGGTCAACCATTCTCACCTCTCCAGAGATCAGCACTCCATTGGCTGGTTTCATAGTTAAGGTAAAAGTTGTCCCGTGTCCTATGAAGCATCACTCTCTAGCATCCGCCAACCCTCACTATGGAAATGGGCTGAAAAGGGAGCGAGAGACGAGGAAGATAAGAGGGCGAAGAATACTGCACGGTGGAACACCAGTGTTAATAGGTAGAGTGAGAGAATTGGAATCATTCACAGACATATTGCAGCCTGTCACTGAGGTAAGATTGTAGGTATTGGAGGGAGTGACCTCTTACTCAGTAATGTTGTAATTTAAGAAGGTTAATGTGTTATCAGTGTCAAAAAGTCTTACGTTGGTCAACAAGTAAATGAACAGGGGTACTAATTTTTCCACGAGCTGAATATATCAAGTTAATCATTCTAATCAGTGCATGATTCATTCTTTTTTGAGGCTGAAGCCATTATGGCAAGATCTAAGTATATTTTGTTCTGCTAAATAGGAGTAAGGCTGCTTGTAGATTAACTCTTTAATCTTTTAACTGTGCCGCCTCTAAATGTGACACCCCCCAGTGCGCAGGAAATAAATTCTCTTGAAAAAATTCTTTTGATTTTTTAAAGTGTCAAAACCCTTCCCTTAGTATGGGTATGTAAAAAAAAAATCAAAATTGTCGTTACTTTGGCTGCTATGGGGTCCGTAAGTTGGCATGTGACGTCATCATTCCCCGTTCGCCCGTGACGTACGCTCCCGGGACCAGTAGGGCGCCCGGGGCGGGGCGTGCGAGTTGCCGTGAATATATTTCTGTTCATTTTTTTGCGCACAGTTCCAAATTCATTTTATTTGTTTTTACGTGCTAATCCTATGTACAGTATAATGAACACGTACACTATATTATGGCAGTAAAACATCCGTACTGTCCGAGGACACTGTGTTACGTGCATGACACTTGTGTACACATATGTTGCACATATTTACCAAGTATCATGCTAATTTATGTATATATACAATCTATTTACAGACATTTCACTGTCACACACTATATACATTCACCATCAACACATTCAGAACACCGCGAGTGTAAGCTGTCACACCCAGCCAGCCCTCCCTCGCTCCTCCAACATTGTATTCACCAACATTGCTCCTCCCATCATACAGTTATTCACAAAAATGTTTCATGTTCATTTATGTATATGTACAACATATGAACACACTATACACTGTCACACACAATATACATTCACCATCAACACACTCAGAACACCGTGAGTGTTAGCAGCCACACCCGGCCAGTTTCCCTCATTCCAAGATCATACTCGCCAACATTGCTCCTCCCACCATACTGTTATTATTATTACACTATTTACACATGTTATATATACCTATCTAAATGTTTTATTTACCAGAACTATGCAAGTAAGCCGGTATTGTGTCCAAACAGCACAGTGGCCACCATACACTGTATGAGAAATCACACAGCAGATAGCAGACGACGCTACGATTACGACGTCACCTCCCTCACCAAAATAGCTCCTCTCAACATACTCCTGGTGCTGTTGTTACACTATACACACACACTGTATATACCCATGTACATGTGTGTTCCCTATAGCGAACCACGAAGCTAGTATGGTGAGCAAAACAAGAGTGGCTGACTTACAGTGAGGCTACCTCAATTCTCTCCCTTCCTCCCTCACCAAAATTCCTCCTTCCACAATACTATGCACAACACTAATTATAACCACAATCTTGGTCACTAATTCCTGTAAATGAATAATTGATCATACGTTTATTTTGAAAAGGAACCTAAAAAGTCGTTTGAAGATTCCTAGATGGATGAAATAATGCTGTGGTGCTGTGGCTAGAGCTGTGAATATCGTGAACAGCATTGAATCACTGATATTTGAACATTGTACCCAGTCATTATCACACTCAGGCTCCTCTATAATACTATCATGGCTAAATAAAACAGATTATATATATATTTTGACAATATAAGGTGATGCTGTGGTCACACGCTGAACAGCAGTACTGTGTGCTCATGCTGCGAGCGCCAGCCTTGGTTGCTCACTCACTACTGAGGCTCTGACACCCGGCAATGTGGACCATGATTTTTTTTAAAGATGGTGCCTGTTTACAAGAGCCCTGAGGAAGCGGATGTGAACCCCATGTAGCCGCGGGAGTTTTGAATGGAACGTGAAAAATAAAAACACCACCCGGAGGCGCGTTGTGCACCCGAAGCCTGGGCCTGCAGGCGCGTTGTGAAGTTAAAGGGTTAAGGGGCTGTATTACAAAAATATGCAATAAATGAAAACTGGTTCGATTTCAATCAAACTTTTTTACTAGTTGGTTATGAAATTGGGTTCAACTGGTCCAAGTCTCGGCATCGTAGGGATGGGAGAAAAAATATAGAATTATGTTTCAAAAAATTTTGAAAATGGTAAAAAATTAACAACACACACACGAGTCAATTGAAATCATGTCTATGACTCTAAGCTATCACAATGGCATATAATCATGTATTTTAATATTTAGTTTTATGCCCAAATAAAAAATATAAAAATTAGTTTTTTCTCAAATTTTTTTCTCATATTTTTATCGACCACTTGAATAATTGAATATGTGAAAGTTGTAGGTCAGTATGTGTTGAAATGAAGCCAAGAAAAATACCCTCCCCCCCCCCACAATACAAACAAAATATAGGAAAATTATAATTATGATTTAAGGGATATATTTAGGGTATACTTTACATAAATAAAAATCCCTAATCTGGTCCCAAATCATCAAAACAACTTAAAGAAACAAGGGAAAATAGAGTTTGAAATCTGTGAAAAAATCAGCCAAAAAATATTCAAAAGCCCCAAGTTCTGAAAGTTGTGACTGATTTATTTGTTAACCAATTTAATTCTGTCTTCACATAGTTAGGGACGGGTATGCAGTCTCCAGGATGTAAACGTTACAAGAAATACAAATATTAAAAAAAATATAAACTTAATAAAAACCCTAAAAAATATATATTGAGACATTGTTGAAACTGATAAATATAATCGATAGCTGTAACTGATAACTATATAAATACACTGGGCAATGTATTTATATGATATATAACAAAATAGAGCATAGTAACATGCTTACTCATTATTATTTGTGTTATTATATATTACTCACCAATGCTATAAAGGCAACTGCTGCATATCCACTTTGTGGACACTTCTTACTACTATTCTTCTTCTTAGTGTGTTGGACAGATGCTTGCATCTCTCTACTATTGCATTATCCATCAGTTCCAGTTAATAACCCCAGTCCATAAATGTGGTGATCTCACTGATATCAACAATTTCAGATCAATATCAATTCTGCCACCTTTGTCAAGAATCTTTGAAAAGCTAATCTACGAGCAGCTTTACTCTTATTTAGCCAAACACAATATATTTAGCTCTTGCCAATATGGTTTCGGACCCCCAAAAATCTCTAGTGATGCACTGATTAGTACGATTAACTTGAAACATGCAGCTCTTGATAAAAATGAGTTCCCTGTTGGGTTATTTGTGGACCTACGTAAAGCTTTTGATACTGTCAACCACCAAAATCATCATCTTAAATTACATCATTATGGAGTCAAGAGGTCACTCCCTCCAATACCTATTCAGTCTTACCTTACTGACAGGCTCCAGTATGTTTCTGTGAATAATTCAATTTCTCCTACCCTACCCATAAACATCGGTGCTCCACAGAGCAGCATACTTGGCCCTCTCCTCTTTCGCATCTACATTAATGACCTTCCAAATGCCTCTCAATACCTCAAACCAATCTTATTTGCTGATGAGACACCCTTCATTTTCTCCAGGCGTGATCCCCTATGGCTCTAAATGTCATAGTGAATACTGAACTAGTAAGTAAATAATTATCAAAATAAGGTACCAAGCCGGGAAGGCTACGTAGCACCATCGAACATAAAGAATAATCAAAGGGCGCTAAATTTCACCAAAGATGCCAATACGAGAACAGAAATACCTCAGGGAAATGATATCAAAAGTATCCAATTCACCAAAAATTCAATCGAGGGACAAGTGACCATGAGGGACGGTCAGAAAGCAAGACACACACTTATTCTGGAAGTCAGGACATTCAACAAGAATATGCATGCATGACTGTAAGAGGGACAATGCAATTTGCACAATTGGGAGCAGGGTGGCGCTCCATTAAGTGGCCGTGGGTTAACCCTTACACTGCTCAGGGGTCCTGGGGACATTTACACCCCTGTGCGCAAGAAAAAAAAAAATTCCAAAAAATTTTTTCGTCTTCTAAACACGTTAATTTGTGTCCCCTGAGCACGGGAAAAATAGCAAAAAAATCGTAGGTCACATATTTTGGGCGCAATTGACCGAGGAAGTCTGGCAAAAAGTGGGCGTTGACAGAGCGGTCGTCAGGGCCGGTCAGCGTCACCCGCGCTGACAGATGGGAGTTGCCACAAAGATATTATTACCTAATTGTTTCAATGTCTCCGATTGATTTTTTCTTAGTTTTTTGCAGTAATATTATTCAATAGTGTGTATTGTAATATATTTATATAATAAAAGTGGTGAATAATCGCTATACTCAAACGTATGGTGTGCATATTAGTAATTCAATTATTATGTTCATAAAACAATAAACAAATAGTTTTGCTGCTATTACACTCTATACACAGGTTATATATAAGTATCTGCATATTTTGGTTACCATAACGAACCACTAAGTTGGTATTGAGAGTCGAAAAGCAACGAAGAGTTACCGCTACACACCAGCCAGCCACTCGCTGCCACTCCCTCAACACACGCACTAAACTTTCTCCCCCAACAATACCATTTGTGGTGTTATTACACTATATACAGACGTTATATATAAGTATGTATATATTTTGTTCACCACAACTGTACAGCTAAGCTGATATAGTTAGTTCAGACACTAAGAGTCGTCGGTATGCACAGCTGGCGGCTGGCGGCTCCCTCACTCATTCAAGGTCACACACACACTAAACTTTCTCCCCCAACAATACTGTTTGCTGCTATTACACTCTATACACAGGTTATATATAAGTATTTGCATATTTTGGTCACCATTACGAACCACTAAGATGGTATTGAGAGTCGAAGAGCAACGAAGAGTTACCGCTACACACCAGCCAGCCACTCGCTGCCACTCCCTCAACACACGCACTAAACTTTCTCCCCCCAACAATACCATTTGTGGTGTTATTACACTATATACAGACGTTATATATAAGTATGTATATATTTTGTTCACCACAACTGTACAGCTAAGCTGATATAGTTAGTTCAGGCACTAAGAGTCGTCGGTATACACAGCTGGCGGCTGGCGGCTCCCTCACTCATTCAAGGTCACACGCACTAAACTTTCTCCCCCAACAATACTGTTTTCAGTGTTATTACCCTATATACACATATTATATATAAATATCTACATGTTTTATGCACTGTAACTGTACACCTAAGCTTGTAGTGCGCCCAAAGAGCATAGTGGCCACCCTCTAAACAGCTTGACAAATCGTGCAGACGACGTCACCTCCGTCACCCAAATGGCTCCTCCCAGCATAATCCTTTTGCTGTTATTACACTAATACACACATTATATATAAGTATCTACATTTGTGTTCACCATAGAGAACCACTGAACTGGTATGGTGAATGTAAACAATAACAGGTGGCCACACAGTCAGTAAACGATGCTGTCTTCCTCAGTCTCTCAGCATCACTCCTCCCACAGCGCTAATTATTACAACAATCCTGCTATTATCACAACCCTGGTTATTTATATCACAGTCACGGGTCATCTGTAATATTGTCATCACTAAATAATAACAGTTATATATTTATTTTGACATTTTTCGGTGATGCTGTGGTCACAAGCTGAACAGCAATGCTGATCGCTCATGCTGCGTGCGCCAGCCTTGGTTGCTCCAACAGTATTGTGCCTCTCACACCTGAGAATATTGCCCACGATTTTTTTTTAAATTGCGTCTGTTTACAAGAGCCCTGAGGAAGCTACTGTGAACCCCGTGTAGCCGCGGGCCATTTGAATCGGGAATGGCACCCTATGGCGTATATATACGCCATGCGCACCGTCGGACATGTTACTCAGGGCGTATATATACGCCATGCGCAGTTTAAGGGTTAAGCATGTATGGCCAATACGTAACCTCGCCAGAGCCGTTTCCCATCACCGGTTACGGTGGTAGGAGGAAGGCTATGGGGACACACCACTCTTAAGAGCATGCAGTTTGTTACCAGTAACAGAAGACCAACAACCATGCCAACGGGAAAGGATGGAGGAATGAATAACTGGGTAAAAGTTGGAATAAGGAATACCTTTACGGAAGAAAGGACAAGAGAAGACAGCCTCCCAAGCAGCAGCGTCTGCATGCTCATTTAAAGAGACACCAATATGGCTGGGAACCCAGCAAAACTCAACTGACTTAAATTTACTAGAAATGAGAAACAGAATCACGATGTTGAATCACGACAACCACTGGATGGACTGGATTAACAAACCCTAGAGCCACAGAAGGCACTACGAGAGTCAATGATAACCACAAAGGAAGATTGACAACGAGAAAGCAGGAGACGAAGAGCATAGAGAATAGTATAAAGTTCTGCCGTGAAGATGCTAGTCTTCGGAGGTAGGTGATACATATAAGTGTGGCTAGAAAAAACAACAAAGTAGCCTACACTGTTCGCAGACTTCACCCATCGGTGAAGACGGAAATGGAGTGAGAGTGTGAAGAAAAGTGTTCAAGGAAAAGGCATTTCAGAACCGTAGGAGGGTTAAAAGATTTAGTGATGCGTGTCAGGGATTTACAAAATTTAGAAGGGGTGACCCTCCTCGGGGGCAAGGATGAAACAATAAGAGGAGAAACATCGGTAATACAAATTGAAAGAATCCTGCAAATGAGATAACTGGACACTAAGAAGGAGGTGGTGAAGAGGAACAAGAACTACAGGAGGGGTGAATATAAAAGCACGATAGAGGCAAGAGTAAGGATGTTGCAAGGACTGCGCAAGTCAACAAAGACAGTAGCGATCACAGCGGGCCTGGAGAGACAGGAAACCAGTGTCAAAATACAAGCTAAGGGCAGGAGTCGAACAAAAGGCACCAGAGCTGAGGTGCCACCCAGTATGGTATAAAGCATCAAGATGGTGAAGAGTAGAAGATGCAGATGAGTATGCAGGGCAACCATAATCGAGTTTAGACAGTACTAGAGAGTTATGTAAAGAGAGGAGCGTACGCCTATCTGCTCCCCAAAACTATGGAACAAAACCTTAAGGAGGTTAAGGGGCCTTAGAGCATTCAATTTGGAAGTAAAAGATATGGGGCAACCAAGACAAACGAGTGTAAAAGAAAACCCCAAAAGCTTAGCGGATTCCCTGTACACAAGGGGGATGACCATAGAGTGACAATGAGGGACAAAGAATGACATGCTTCCGAGTAAAAGTCAAAGCACAAGTCATAGACACAGAGAGCCTGAAGCTATGATCGGAGGCCCAAGATGACACGTCATCAATCACAACTTGAAGCCGCCGTTGAAGGAGAGGCGAATCATCATCCCAACAACAAAGGGTAAGATTGTCGACATAGAGAGCGGAGAAGAAGCCACAACAAAGAGAGGAAAAAAGATAATTGAGGGCAACCTGAAAAGGAGTAGTGCTTAGAATACTGCCTTGGGGTACACCCTTGTACTGCCGAAGAGGCAGAGTGGCACCAAGCCTCCCTCGAGAGGAAAGACGAGAGAGGAAGCTTTAGAGGAAGAGAGGGAAATTACCACGAAGGCCAAGAGAATGAAATTGGGACAGAATATATCTCCAGGAAGAGTCGTAAGCCTTTTTCAGGTCAAAAAGGACGGCAACAACAGAGGTCTTTGCAGCACAAGCAGTACGAATATAGACCTCTTAAGTTCACCGGGAGATCTGTTGTGCTGCGGCACTTGCGAAAACCAAGTTGATAATGGGAGAGGTGGTGAGTGTGTTCTAAGAACCACATCAGACAAACGTTAACCGTATGTTCAAAGAGTTTACAGACACAGCACATGAGGGTAAAATGGCGGAAGTCCTGAGGGGATGTCTCGAGAGACCCTGGTTTCCGAACAGGGAGGACAACAGCATCTAGCCAGTCCTCAGGAACTGACGAAAACTCCCAGACCCGGTTATACAGATTGAGCAAATACTGAGATGTGCACAGAGGGAGATGGTGAAGCATCTCTTAATGAATGTCATCGGAGCCCACTGCCATAAAACCACAGAGGGCCAGAGCAGTCTGAAGTTCAGAGAATAATGGGATTATTATAAGGAAGTCTGAGATGGGTGCAGAAATCTAAAGGATGAGATTCAAGAACAGGCATGCATAGAAGAAAAGACTGAGGAAGATGAGAACCAGAGCTAACAGACAAAAACTGGGAACGCAGTTCGGCTACGACCTGCACCGGGTCCACCACAAGAGTACCACTCAGGTGAAGGACTGGCGAGACATCGGGAACGAACTTACCCGCTATCATGCAGGCACTCTTCCAGATCTGTGGCAGAGGAGTTTTGGACATAATGATGGAAACATAAGACTTCCAACACTCATGTTTAGCTGTACGGATGGTCCTATGGGCCACCGCACTAGCCTTCTGAAACAAAATAAAAGAATCAGCCGTCTGCTGGCAGCTGTGTCTCTTCCAGGCTGCTCGCTTACAGCGGACAGTCCGAGCACAGTCCACATTCTACCAGGGAACACACTTCCGCGTGCCTCAAGAGGTAGAGTGAGGAATAGAGCAGAGGTCAGCATCAAAGACGGTGTCATGGAAAAAGAAGGAGGGTGCGAGGGAGAGGCAGAATGGAGAGGTCGGAGAGAGTAGTACGGAGGATAAAGAGGTTCCAGTCTGTCTCGGCAAACTGCCACCTAGGGAAGGAGATGGGAGTGTGAAAAGAAAAAATGGTAACAAGGATGGGAAAAGGTCACTGCCATGGAGGTCATCAAGAACCCGCCACGTGAAATCCAAATAAAGAGACGATGAGCCGAGAGAAAATTCAAGACAGAACAGGGTGTGAGTTCGAGAGTTCACATGAATAGGCTCATCAGAATTCAAGAGACAGGTTAGAAGAGATGACGAACAGTTCAAGGAGGCGACCTCGGGTGTTTATCAGAACATTACCTCTAGAGGGAATTTCGACAATTGAAATCACCCAGTAGGAGCACAGGCTTCAGCAAGGAGTCCAGTAGATATTTGAGATCGGGAAGAGAAAGCGGAACCTTTGAGGGGAGATAAATGGAATAAACCGTATACCATTTACTCAAAAACACACGGGTCGAAGAACATTGGAGAAGTGATGGAAAAAGTAGGGGGGACAAAGGGAATATCAGAACAAATCAAAAGAGCAGAAGAGTTATGAACCCCAGCAAAATCAGGATGGGGGAGAGAAAGGAATAGACACGGGAGCGACCAGGATGAGCACCAAGCATTTGCTCCTTGAGGCAGACACAAAGGGGCAAAAACTGAGAAATCAGAAGTTCGATTTCGTGGAAATTGGCATAATATTGACAAATATTCCTTTGAAGAATAGACATAGACAAAAAGAGAAACGACAGCAACAGAGAAAAATGAAAAAAACAAAGGTTAAAAAGGAACACAGCATGTTAAAGATGAACAGGTTCAGGGTCAGCAAAGTCAGGGTTAGGGGGAATGGGTAAACTGAGCAAGGATGGAGGGAAGAGAGTAGGAGGACAGGCCAGAGGCGGACAAACAGGGTCTGGAGGAGGAGGAGACAACCAAGAAGGAAGGTCAAGAACAGCAGGAGGAGGAGGAGAGGCAAAAACTGGGGAGCGCACCACAGCAGGAGGAGGAGGAGAGGCAAAACCGGGGAGCGCACCTCAGCAGCGGCAGCAACCGAGAGGGAAGCGGGGGCCAAAGAAACCTCCATAGCAGGAACAGGAGTGCAACCGCCGAAGCAGGAGGTGACAGAGCGACCGAGTCAGAGGTGAGGGGCGAGGAAGAAAGCGAAGCCTTCTTACCCACCAGGGAGAAGGAAGGAGATGAGCCAGGCTTTCGCTTCTGACTCAAAAAGACAGGTGTTCCTGCAACAACGTACTGGCAACAGACTCGAGTGTCTAAACAGGAGAAGAAGAATGAGAACAAACAACATGATTGTTGGGAGAGTGATGGACAACAGCCTGTACAGACAGGTGGAGTGGAGAGTTAAGAGACGGAGGAGAAGGATGGGAAGGAGGATCGGAGGGAGATGAGAAAGAAGACACAAGAGACATAACAGACTGGGAAGAAAAAATTAAACCTCCAGACAGAGAACCAGGAGGAGGAACCTTCGGGACAGAACGTAAAGGAACAGGGGAGGAGGCGGTGGGCATGTCCGGGTCTAAGGCCTGGAAACAGTTGTGAGACTGAGGAAGGCGGGATGGACGAGGAGAGGTAGAGCGCAACACGTGAGCATAAGAGATGCCAGTGAAAGGAGGGAGAAGGCGAACTTTGCGCCTCGACTTGGGAAAAGACAAACGTTCCCGGTGCTTCAAGTTAAGGATGACTGCCTCAAGTTTGTAATGTATACACGTGTGGGAGAAGGTAGGGTGGGCCTCCCCGCAATTGAGGTAGCAAGCCTGGGGTGAAAAGCACTCCAACTTAGTGACTTTCGTCCCCACACATGGGGCAGAGAAAGTACTGGAGCATCTGAGGGCACCATGTCCGAACTTCCAGCACTTCTTACAAAGCCGAGGAGAGGGAATGTACTCCTGAATGGAGCATCTGGCACCAGCAAGAATAACAGAGAGTGGAAGTGTCCGGCCATCAAAGGTAACGTTCACAACCCGAGTGGGCAGAAGGCGATGGCCATGAGGTGGGGTCGAGTGAACGTGTCCACCTGGAGAACCGAATAGCCTTGGGCCTCGAGGATATGTTTAATATCCTTGTGGCAGTCCTTGAGGTTCCTAATACCGGTTGCAATATGGTGTGAGAGGAGAACAGTGCCAACACTGGCATTTAACCAACTGTTCTTGGAGACCCGAACAGGGGTCTCCCCCAATGCAGAACAAAGTGGCAAGCAGGTACAGTAGTTGCATTCAGAGGAGCAGCAACGACACGCATACCGAGACGGGTGGGGTTAAAAGTAACAAAGGCATCTACTGAATCAATAAGGTGCCTATGGAAGGAGAAAGCATCAGGTGTAGAATCTAAATGATGGAAGTCAAAGTACTTAGTCCACGTAGCAGGACCAAACAAGGTGTGATACGAATTAGTATGGGAAGAAAGCGTGCGAGAGTGGCCATGGAGGGGATGGCCCTGAGAACCCCTAGAGAGAGAGAGGGGTCATAAGGTGCAGTAGTCACTATGAGAGATGGAGCCGTGCAAGTGGACGAGGTGGTCACCACAGGGGGCTTAGGGCTTGACCCTATCACAGGGGAGGGAAGGGGGTAGTAGTCCGGTCTAGGCCCAATGTAACAGGGACTACATAACCCGTTCTTCCAGCACAGTCCAACTCAGGGACCTGGTCACCGACCCCATGAGCCTGGGAAAAGAGAGGTCGTGTCATCATCCATGCAGCAGTCGTTCTAAAAGCCTGGGGCCTGGCTGGAACCAAGGGATACCACTTACCAGGCAGCCAGGGAGGCCAAGTACGAGCCAGTGCAGGAAGGGTGCGTTGTCCCCCAACGCTCCCTCGTCGGGCGCTCCCTTTTTAACAGGGGAGTCCTACTGCTTCTTTCATTCTCCCACACTCATGAAAAGACCTAAGTCCCCCTATCGCCCCAGCCTGGACACCCAGCGATCCACTCAGGGCGGTCCCTCCAGCGGGTGATACAATGACTAACAAGACTCCTATATGGTGCCCAGCTGCACATACAACACCCAAAGAGGGACAAGAGAGGGGGTGAAGGCAATCCTCACCGGTCCCAGGGAGGTGTACGTGAGCCCCTCACCACAACAAGGCGACACGACAGAGGGGGAAATACTGAGCTAAATAAAATCCATCTTTGGCTAAGTGCTGACAAACTCACCCTTAACATTTGACAAAACTTTCTATACTATATTTTGTTTGGAAATAAATCCTCAAATTAACCTAAGAATAAACAATATCCAAATTAGTATAAAAGTAGATGGTAAATTCCTTAATGTCCTCATCGATAACAAGTTGAATTTCCAGGGACACATCCTAAATATAGCAAAAAAAGTTTCTAAAACTGTTGGTATTCTTTCTAAGATCAGATATTATGTACCTCACCCTGCCCTGGTTACGTTCTATTACTCTCTCATCTATCCTTATCTCAATTAGAATAATATCAAATTCTGCTTTCAGACAACACTCAGCCCCCTTGTTTAACTCCCTAAACATGCTAAACATAATCTCACTCCACAAATTCTCTTGTGTCAACATTTACAAAACCCTGTTCTTAAATGCAAATCCTGCTCTGAAACACTTCCTGGACAGATGTAATAGGACCCATTATCACCACACCAGAAATAAATATCTCTTTGATATCCCCAGAGTTAAACTTAATCTGTGTAAACATTCTATGCAAATAAAAGGACCCAGTTTATGGAACTCACTCTCTATTGAATTGAAAAGCTGTCCAACTTTTACATCATTCAAAAACAATACTAAAAAGTACCTAATTTCATCTTCATAGTTTTTTACCTTTTGCCTTAAAATTGCACTGTACCTTTTGCTATCCAACCTCCCAACCTTTATGTACTCAATTTGAACATCTTTACCATTGTGATCATTGCTGTCTTTTATATGTGCTGTCACTCTGCTGTATGGTGTCTATTAATCTTGTTTAAATTACCAATCAAGCTGTTAAAGTAATCAGTCAGAGCTTTAATATACCAATGTGCTTTAATATATTTCCTAAGCTCTTTCATCTCATTTTTCTCTTGCAATGTATTTGTTATCATTTATTAATTCTGATAGAAATTACCTATTTAAAATTATCTGTTAGATTAAGGACCTGCCCAAAACACTGCGCGTACTAGTGGCTTTACAAGATTGTTAATACTGTACTATTCAATGTATTCTCACAAACCCAATGTTCCTTCTTGTATATATATAAATAAATAAATAAAAAAAAAAAATAAATAAATTATGGTATTTGTGCTTGGGGTTCTACTACCCAAAATCATTTATGCCCTCTTATTACTCATCACAAAGCTGCTATTAGAATAATATCTAACTCTGGCCCCAGACAGCACTCTGTACCCTTACTCAAATCCTTGAATATGTTAGATATGAAGTCACTGCACATCCTCTCATATGTACTCTTTATAGTATATTTAAAACTCTGAATTGTAATGTCAATCCTGACCTTAAAAGCTTCCTAGAAGGTTGTAACAGAACCCACTGGGCACCCACACCAGAAACAAATACCCATTTGATATTCCAAGAGTGCGACTTTACCAAACTAGAAGTGCTCTTCAAATCAAGGAACCCAGAATGTGGAATGGCCTTCCCAATCATGTCAAAGGCTGTACCTCTCTCAACCAGTTTAAGAGTAAAACTAAGCACTACCTAATTAACTCCATGTAACATACCTTAACCCCCTAAATGTCAACCCATGTCTTGCTATTTTAAACAATGCTGTTTTTTGACCAACTTGTACAATTGCTAATTTTTGCTAAGTTCCCAGCATTTATTTTATTCCTTTTTTTCAACACAATTTATACTTTAATCTCATTTACTATTAAGTTTTAGTCTAAATGTCTTTTTTTTTTCACCCCACACCTTACCCGAAACGCTATGCGTATTAGTGGCTTTAGGTATTGTTTGTACTAGCTCTATCTATAAATCCAACATTGTTTGTAATTTTTCATCTATGTATGTACTCTTACCTGAATAAAAATTTGAATTTGAATTTCTGGTAAATTTAGAGTGATATAAATTTCAAAGAGTAATATAAATTTAAATTTCATACAGTATTCACTTTACTAACAGTTATAAATGCCAGTCTGCCTTCAATAAACTCTTCGGTGAAATATTTATAATCAAGAGTAGAACTCATAAATAGGCTTAAACAAAAAATAAAAAATGGACATCAGTTTGCATATGAATCTGATGAGAAAATTCCTTGATAAATATACATTTCCCCACCAATCAAATGGTCTCATCTTAAGTACGTCTCAGACTGTCTTCTTCACCAGCTTCAATGCTAAATAATATTACAACAAAAATGTCCATTACTTAGCTATAGACTATATTACATTTTAAATAAATTTCCACAGAGAACAAAAACAGGGAGCACATCATTATTTACATAAATATGAAGAAAGGCATTTAAAGCTTTGTTTTATCTTTGCTAAACTAAAGATATATTTCTATACTTATAAGCAATTTTAAGTTTTCCTAGTGACAGCTTCTCTAGTTCTTGCTTGGTCATCTAACTTTTATAAAAGAACAATATAATAAAATATCTTCAGGATCTTTACCTTCCATGGTGCTTGCTTGATACCTGCAGGATGGAGTTCTGAGAGTTCTTCTACTCCCCAAGCCCAGCCCGAGGCCAGGCATGATTTGTAAGAGTTTGGTCCACCAGGCTGTTACTTGGAGCAGCCTGCAGGCACACATACCCACCACAGCCCAGTTGGTCCGGCACTCCTTGAAAACTACCTAGTTTTCTCCTGAAGATGTCCACAGTTTTCCTGTAATATTTCTTATGCTCGTTGGGAAGATGTTGAACAACAGTGGGCCTCTGATGTTTATACACTAGTATGTTGATATTTTACTTTGTAGATTTGGGACCTGGCCCTTCAGTATTTTCCACATGTATATTATTTGATATCTCTCTCGTTTTCTTTCTAACGAGTACATTTGGAGAACTTTGAAATTATCCCAATAATTTAGGTGCTTTATCTCGTCTATGTATGCCGTGTATGTTCTCTGTACTCCCACAATTTCAGCAATCTCTCCTGCTGTGAAGGGGGAAGTGAGTACTGAGCAGTACTCAAGATGGGATAACACAAGTGATTACAATAATACAACCATTGTAATGGGATCCCTGGATTTGAAAGTTCTCGTAATCCATCCTATCAATTTTCTGGCTGACTCCAATATTTCCTTGGTTATGCTCCCTAAGCGTTAGGTCGTTTGACATCATTATTCCCAAATCCATATCCCAGCTGTCCAACTGGGATATGGACATGTTGCTTTCCTACTATGGGCATTGTACCCTGTATTATGTTTAAGGTCCTCATTTTTACCATACTTGAGTACCTGGAACTTATCACTGTTAAACAATATGTTATTTTCTGTTGCCCAGTCAAAACCTTTGTTAATATCTGCTTGTAGTTTTTAAATTAAATTTTTCATGCTGATTTTTGTGTCAGCTGCAAAGGATAATACAAAGCTGTGCCTTGTATTTGAGTCTATATCTGATTTGAGAATAAGGAAAAGCAGTGGAACAAGGATTGTACCATAGAGTACAGAGCTTTTAACTGCATTTAGACTTGTTTTTATATGGTTGACTGTTACTTTTTGTTTTGTTCGACAGAAAACCAGTATCCTACTTTACCAGTTATTTCCATTGACCTCATTTTGTGTGCTATCACTCCATGGTCACATTTATTGAATGCCTTTGCAAAGTCCATGTATACCACATCTGCATTCTGTTTTTCTTCAAATGCTTCAGTGACTGTCGTAATGGTCAAGTAGAGACGAGAGGCATGAGCATGATCTTCCCGCTCTAAATCCATGTTCGCCTGGGTTGTGGAGATCATTGGTTTCCATGAAACTAGTGACCTGACTACTGATCACTCTCTCAAATACGTTTATGTGGGACATTAGTGCAACTGGTCATTAATTCTTTGCCACTGCTTTGCTTCCTCCCTTGTGTAGAGGAGCTATGTCTGCTGCTTTAAGCGCATCTGATATCTGCCCTGTGTCCAAGCTCTTCCTCCACACTATACTGAGTGCGTGTTCCATTGGCACCTTGCATTTCTTTATAAATATTGAATTCCACGAGTCTGGATCCAGGGCTGAGTGCATGAGCATGTTGTCAATTTCTATTTCTGCCCTGCTTGTGTTTATATCAGTTAAATTTACAGGGGTTTGGATATCACGCATAAATAAGTTATGCAGATCTTCCACATCCATGCTGTTTATCAGAGTGCTAAACATGTCCTCATACTGCTTTTTTAAGATTTTACTAATTTCTTTGTAATCTTCAGTGTATGAATAGGTCCAATACTGGCACAGGTTCTTGCTTTTTATTTTGCATATGTGAAAAAATATTTTGGGGTTTTTCTTTATTCTTGAACTGCTTTCTGTTCTAGTTGCCTTTCTTCAATCTGATATGAATGCTTCAGTCTCTGTTCGATTTCTTCACTCACCCAATCTTTTTAATCTCTACACTTCAATAGTGAAGTGTATTTGTCAAACAAAATATAACAATCACCTCTGAAGAACATCCAACTGACATTGTGATAGCACACTTAGATTAGAGGTTAGGTAATGTACCATTATGTGCCTCATTTTCATTCAACATTCTCCTAATTATCTTCCAAACTCTAAGTTTTCAGCCTATCATCTGTATGTAGCATCTTGTGCCTTTTCATATGTCCAAGCTGACTGAATCTCTTCCCACACTCTGGACACTCGTGAGGTCTGTCACCTGAATGCACTAACATGTGAGTCTTCATATTTCCACGGTAAGTGAATCTCTTCCCACAATCTGAACACTCATGAGGTTTGTCACCAGAATGCACTAACATGTGCCTTATTATAGTTCCACGTACTTTAAATTTTCTGCCACACTCGGCACACTGAAAAGGTCTCTCATCCACATGCACCATCCTGTGAGTCTTCAGATTTCCACGACAACTGAATCTCTTCCCACACTCTGGACATTCATGAGGTTTGTCACCTGAATGCACTAACATGTGCTTTATTATAGTTCCACGTACTTTAAATTTTTTGCCACACTCGGCACACTGAAAAGGTCTCTCATCCACATGCACCATCCTGTGAGTCTTCATTTGTCCAAGGCAACTGAATCTCTTCCCACACTCTGGACACTCATGATGTTTGTCACCTGAATGCACTAACATGTGACGCTTAGCATTTCCAGGACGACTGAATTTCTTCCCACACTCTAGACACTCATGAAGTTTGTCACCTGAATGCACTAACAAGTGATTTATTATAGTTCTACGGTCTCTAAATTTTTTGCCACACTCGGCACACTGAAAAGGTCTCTCATCCACATGCACCATCCTGTGAGTCTTCATTTGTCCAAGACAACTGAATCTCTTCCCACACTCTGGACACTCATGAGGTTTATCACCTGAATGCACTATCAAGTGACGTTTAAGATGTCCAGGACGACTGAATCTTTTCCCACACTCTGAACACTCATGAGGTTTGTCACCTGAATGCACTAACATGTGAGTCTTCACATATCCAGGACGGGTGAATACCTTCAGACACTGTGGACACTGGTTAGTCTTCATCTTCTTTACGCCAAGTGCAGTTTGTGTGAAGGTTTTCTCCTCCGGATGTTGGGAGAAGCGTCAAGGCTTGAGCGTTGTTTCTTTGAGTTAGACTTGATGTGGGCACTTAGCGGTCAATTGTGGTGCTTCTTCCTTATGATAGGTGTAGTTTGTGTCAGGGTTTTCCCTTAATGCTCGTGATGGACATCACCGGATGGCGCTGCTAAAATGGCGGTGGTCGCTTATCCTCTTCTTCTTGATAGTAAGTGAAGTTTGCCTGAAAGGTTTGTCCTCCTGGTGGCTGCACCAGTACAGATGTTGGGATACGCGTTTATGTTGAGGATGATAAGTTTCAAAAGTGCTTGTTGTAACTTGCTTAGCTAAATGAATTGTGGGGTTCAGTCCCTGAGCCCATTATGTGCCTCTGTAACCCTTTCCACTGGATACAAGTCACTCCGTACATTGACAACATCGCACACTAAGATATTTACAACTTCGGACACCAGCTTTCGACGTTTCGCATATGTGTACATGTTCCATATTAAAACGACAATATAATGCTATTAACAATTAAAATCTTCCACTTAACAGGCATATAGTTATTTAATGAAGTTTAGTGATGTAATAGACATAGTCCGGAGTTGGTAAGGACGCCGCCCGCCAGCGTAAACACAACACACCCGGAATGCCCACAAACACGATACAACGCCCAAAACACAACACTTCTGTTAGTTTTTGGATAAACTCCTTTTATATTTATTATGTGATAGTTATACTTGTATAAAATGATAAATATTACAGTTAAGCTCCTAATATTTAATATTAATCAATAAAAAAGAAATCAGAAGCCACACGCCTGTCTGTACATGTCTTTTGTGTAAAAGTATTTTGGGCGTTCATGTACTTGTGCGCTAACTGGCGTTCACAACTGTTCTCGCCTACAAGCATTAGAATTAAACAAACGAATTTATTTATTCATTTATATACAAGAAGACACATTTTCTCGAGAGAGAAATATATCTGACTTATCAAGTATGTAGCTTGCTTAGCAAAAGGAATTATTAAATTTGGGTTCAGTTTAACTACCACTCAATGGATGATTAATTGGGGCATAATAAAGGATAAAATGAAAGATAGGGAAACAACATTAGAGAGATAAACTCGAGAGAGGTTTTCATGTTAACCCAAAAATTATTTGAAGAGCAAGACGGACTGCGGGGTCAGGCAATTGGTCCCCATGCTATCGTGATGGGGATCAGCCATTTCACGTGTTAATGACTCTTGTATAGTTGTGTAGTTAGGGACAACAGGGTAAAGGGGTAATGGACATTGTAGGTTCATTGTTCTACCTGGGAATCCTCCACTGTTTTATATCTTATGTATGTACTCACCTAGTTGAGGTAGCGGGGGTTGAGCTCTGGCTCCTTGGTCCCGCTTCTCAACTGTCAATCAACTGATATACAGATTCCTAAGCCTGATATACAGATTCTGATATCTGATACAGTATATCTGATATACAGATTCCTAAGTACTGGGCTCTGTCATATCTACATTTGAAACTGTGTATGGAGTCAGCCTCCACCACATTACTGCCTAATGCATTCCATTTATTAACTACTCTGACACTGAAAAAGTTCTTTCTAATGTCTCTGTGGCTCATTTGGATACTCAGCTTCCACCTGTGTCCCATTGTGCGTGTACCACATGTGTTAAATAAATGTGTGTATGTATGTATGTATGTATGTATGTATGTATGTATGTATGTATGTATGTATGTATGGTTGTATTTATGTATGTATGTATGTATGTATGTACTTTGCTCTAAAAAAACATTATCATTAACATATGTATGCATATATATATCTATGCAATATAGTCTGAAAATGAACATTGCAGAGTTCATTTTTCAACTTCCCCCGACAGAGAAGAAAAACATAAGAAATATTGAGAACATTCGTGTTAGAATCATTAAGCTCACCCTTTCGGTAATATTCCATATTATTTATATATGTATGTATGTATATATATATATATATATATATATATATATATATATATATATATATTATATATATATATATATATATATATATATATATATATATATATATACTATATATATAGTATATTCCGATAATTGTAAGGAGAAAGGGAAGAGAAAGGGTGGGGGAAGAGAAAATTAGAATACAGTAAGTTAAAAACAATTAACAAGCCGGAGCGCGGGTCAGGTCACTCGAGAATAGGATACGCACAAACCTGTATACCAAACACAAGGGTGCTAATTGACTAGTTGTTGAAGGGGAGAGATGTGTGATGGGGGAATGTTTGCGGAAGATGGAGAAGGGGTATTTAGAACGGTAAGTTAGAGAGGGGGGCAACTAAGGTGCATCATTGAAAAGCAAATGAGCATCATTGCAGTAGCAGGAGCCACGCACATCTTTAGCCTGCGTTGTTGAGACATTGTCAATTAAGCGGTGTCCAATAACAGTATCTTCGGTATTTAAACAATACCTTTAAAAATACTGGAAATATTGAAAGATATTAATCCAGATATTAATCCCCTTGTGTGCAACAGCTTCAAGCTCAACAAGTGGCAATATAAAATAGAGAACAGGCGATTGTTTTTTGCTCATAGTGTAATAAACCCCATTGGCCCACCCACCCGCTGAAGCCGTAAATGCCAAGACATTACTTCCGTTTAAAATTAAGCCGGAAAAATCCTCAGGTACGTGGAGGATGAGGGAGGCCTTTGAGCAACCGCCGACTTCCTGCCCCGTCGAGACCATCTGTGGTCGCCCTCAGCCAAATTCATGTAAAACATGTATGTGTGTGTATTAAATATTTTGATTTATTATTTGCAGGATTTAGCTGTTAGCTCTTGGACCCCGCCTTTCTAAGCATTGGTTGTCTAACGTACCGACTCTCGACCTCTTTTCCTCCATCATATCTAAACAACATATATTTTTATCTAACACACACACACACACACACACACACACACACACACACACACACACACACACACCCACACACACACACACACCACACACACACACACAGCCCCAGGATGCAGCCTGTAGCAGCTTTCTAACTTCCAAGTTCCTATTTACTGCAAGGTGAATAGGAGCATTAGTGTGTGTATGTTTGTGTGTGTGTGTGTACGTGTACTCACCTATTTGTGCTTGCGGGGGTTGAGCTTTGGCTCTTTGGTCCCGCCTCTCAACTGTCAATCAACTGGTGTACAGATTCCTGAGCCTACTGGGCTCTATCATATCTACATTTGAAACTGTGTATGGAGTCAGCCTCCACCACATCACTGCCTAATGCATTTCATCTGTTAACTACTCTGACACTGAAAAAGTTCTTTCTAACGTCCAAGTGGCTCATTTGGGTACTAAGTTTCCACCTGTGTCCCCTTGTTCGCGTACAACCCGTGATAAACAGTTTATCTTTAAGTACCCTATCATTTGCTCTGAGAATTTTGTAGGTAGTGATCATGTCTCCCCTTACTCTTCTGTCTTCCAGTGTCGTGAGGTGCATTTCCCGCAGCCTGTCCTCGTAACTCATGCCTCTTAGATCTGGACTAGCCAAGTGGCATACCACAGAATGTTTTCAATCTTCGTCTTGAGCTTGACAAGGTGTGTACTCACCTAATTGTGCTTGCGGGGCTTGAGCTCTGGCTCTTTGGTCCCGCCTCTCAACCGTCAATCAACAGGTGTACAGGTTCCTGAGCCTAATGGGCTCTATCATATCTACACTTGAAACTGTGCATGGAGTCAGCCTCCACCACATTACTTCCTAATGCATTTCATTTGTCAACCACTCTGACACTAAAAAGTTCTTTCTAATATCTCTGTGGCTCATTTGGGCACTCAGTTTCCACCTGTGTCCCCTTGTGTTAAATAGCCTGTCTTTACCGTGTCGATTCCCTTGAGAATCTTGAATGTGGTGATCATGTCCCCCCTAACTCTTCTGTCTTCCAATGAAGTGAGGTTTAATTCCCGTAGTCTCTCCTCGTAGCTCATATCAATACTTGCTTGGTTATGCTCATTTAATTAATTATCACACGCTGTTTTTCCTTCTATGGGCAGATTCGATTGTGTTTTGTACCCTGTATAATGTTTAAGATCCTCATTTTTTGCCGTATCTGAGTACCAGGAATTTATCACCGTTAAACATCATGTTATTTTCTGCTGCCCAATCGAAAACTTTGTTAATATCTGTTTGTAGTTTATCAATGTCTTCAGCAGAGGTAATTTTCATGCTCATTTTTGTATCATCTGCAAAGGATGACACGAAGCTGTGACTTGTGTTTTTGTCTATATCTGATATGAGAATAAGGAACAGTAGTGGTGCAAGGACTGTACCTTGAGGAGCTTTTAACTGCGCTCGGACTCGATTTTACTTGATTGACTGTTACTCTTTGTGTTCTGTTCGACAGGAAATTGAGTATCCAGCATCCTACTTTACCAGTTATACCCATTGACCTCATTTTGTGTGCAATCACTCCATGGTCACATTTGTCGAATGCCTTTGCAAAATCTGTGTATACGACATCTGCATTATGTTTTTCCTCTAATGCCTCAGTGATTTTGTCATAGTGGTCAAGTAGCTGTGAGAGGCAAAATCTTCCTGCTGTAAATCCATGTTGGCCTGGATTGTGGAGGTCATTGGTTTCCATGAATCTAGTGACCTAACTGTGTGTGTGTGTGTCAGAGAGAGAGAGAGAGAGAGAGAGAGAGAGAGAGAGAGAGAGAGAGAGAGAGAGAGAGAGAGAGAGAGAGAGAGAGAGAGAGAGGAGAGAAGAGAGGAGAGAGAGAGAGAGAGGGAGAGAGAGAGAGAGAGAGAGAGAGAGAGAGAGAAGATTGGAGAGAGAGGGGGGGGGGGAAGGTTCATCTTAACAGACCAAGAGAATTGGTAGCATTTAGTTTAGCGACTGACAATTTGCTTAGAAAGTTTTAAATGTATGAAGACTAACTAATATATACCTACATTATATATATAAGTTTTGTGATGTACACGTTTTCTTGAGAGTGTGGGTTTAATAAATCAAATATTGGCAACGCGATTGAAAAATACACTATAGTATTATTTCACACCTTACAATCAGATGGAGTTGGTGGACCTGGTCAGTGTCTGCTGACCTCACATGGTTCAGTTGTTGGTCGACCTGGGCGGTGTAGACATACTACTGCTCTTGCTTGTCACGCATTACAAGTTTCCCAGAGTTTTGTAACAACTTTCCTAATTTCCTGTGACGTTTTGTGCAACAATATTGAAAAATGGCATACGCTGTGCACGATGAATGTGCACTTTACGTTGGTGAAGTGGAAGACACAAATGAAGTGGAAGACGAAGATAAAGTGAAAGACGGAATGTGGAAGGCAACATTTTAGAACAATGTGTATGTTCTGGATGCCACAAGGAGGTGAGATCGTCAGATCATGCAATTCTGTGTGCAATATGCCAACAATGGAGGCATAGACAATGTGGTACGGAGTTTCTAGTGAAAAATACCATCGTTTACGTGAATCAAATTAGAGGAAACAAATTTCCTCTGGTGCTGTCCTGATTGCTCTACCTTACATTGTATGAGATGAGAACACGACCAGAGAGATAAATTTAGCAGAAGAAGTAACAAGTAAGTACGAAGCATCCTTCACGGTAGACCTTCCGATAGAGAATGTCGCTGTTGTCCAGGACACGTCTATCCGAGACGAATTAATACCATCAACTCTGTCACAAGACGCCCCTCTTACCTGGGAGATAATTCCAACAGGCACGAGGCGTGGGAAACAAGACTACATAATAGTCACGGATATACATATACTATACGCAAGAAACGGATTTAGCGACTTACTGGTGGTGCAGTATTCGACAGAAGAGCAACCGTTGCTTTGCCACAGTCATCCAATATGGAAAGGATTTCAAGCAAGGAGCCAATTGTCACAATCATTTGGGTGATCCAGGTGCTCTAGCAACGACCAAGGTTTACTGTAGCTGCCAA
>WNGS01092556.1:18361-28612 GCA_020271785.1 Procambarus virginalis | reverse complement strand
GATTTGGATACCTCGCTAAGATTTCGGGCAGCACATCATTATGAATGAAGTGCTTACACATTTCTTGGAAACCATGATGTGTTATCTCTAAGTTCCGTGATTTTTTTCACATTCCATTATTAATGACGCAAAGTATGCGAATAGTTTCTGCTGACAGAGTTTATATTTAGTCAGATCTACATCAGCAAGTTACAAACTCCCAGAGTACTTGTAGCCGAGCTTAAGCCTAGCATGGTAACATCAAGAAGTCTGCTAACATTATTGGATGACCCAAGACGTGCGGTTCTTCCTGCATAATAGAATAATGATAGATGGAGTAACTGGTGTGAGTTTCACTTTGCCTCAAGTCTCCGAATTTAGTTGATGTTCCGGATATTACTGCCCTCAGGCTGCTCAAAGGCAGTCCAAGTTGGTAATCAATTCCCTCTTTACGAGCAAATGTCTTGGCCAACTCATCAGTTCCATCATGCATTCGGAGACCAATATGGGAAGGAATCCACAGGAGACAAACTCTGACTCCATCATTGATTATTTCATTATACCTGTGTCTAGCTTCAGAGATAAGCACGCCACAGTTATGCCTGTTGTGTATTAAAATGACTACATTTTTATGTTAATTTCTTTTTGTAAAAGATGATGATAACTTCAATAATTGTAAGTAATTATCAAAGAAGGCCACCAGCCGGGAAGGCTATGTAGCACCATCAAATAAAGGTATTATTGAAACTTTATAGGAAACGTTAAATCCTAAATATATCTCTATTCCTATACTTGAAATATTGTATACTTTGCTCTCTCCATCGTACTTCTGCACCTGCTGGCAGGTGGTGCGGTGCGATGTGCAGGTGGTGTTCATTACTAGGTGAGCTGGCAGGTGGTGTTCACTGCTAGATGACCTGCTGTTCACCTAGCAGTAATTAGATACCTGGGAGGTAGTTCATGTTGTGGGGATGTATATCCTGAGGCCCTGTATACAATGTTCACAATAGAACAATGCATAATCATTTCATGGTATACAGCATTGAGAAGGAATGAAGGTTAGATTTGAAAATTTAGTTTTTAATACACTTTACACATTTATTGAGTCTTTCCTTCATCTTCATTCAAGCACAAGGTATTACAGTAAGTTTCTTCATTATTATTTTTATTAATATTATTAGTTTTTTTTGTTATTATTTGTATTATTGTTAACAGGAGTGAGGGGGGGGGTAATGGTTTACATGTCCACATTCCAATGCCCGCTCCCAGGGCTGGGGTGCGGGTGTAAACATAAACTACCCACCTCCGGCGGCAGCTTGTCGAAGGCGGAAGTGTAGCCCAGGCCGTTTTTCATGATATTAGTGATGGCTCTTATTTTGATTATGGGTCCGTACTCCAGTTAAGACTTTATTCTTAATTTGTATTACAATGCTGGTAAAATACACTTCTTGATGATGACTATGGAGTACAAATGGCTCATTGTGTACCCTATGCTCACATGATGAGTATATAGGGTACACAATGAACTACCACTCACACGTTGGGTATGGGATGCATAAGAAACTATCGCACAGAGGATGAGTATGGAGAGCAAAGATTCACACGATTCACACAAAGATTCACACGATGAGAAAGAGTTGTACGATGTCCTATATGACTCACAGAATGAGTATAAGGTGCACAATAAACTACAGGTAACAGGATAAGTATGGGTTGCACAATAATTTACAGGTCACAGGATGGGTATGGGGTGCACAAACAACTGGTAACAGGATGAGTATGGGTTGCACAATAAATTACAGGTAACAGGATG
The DNA here is from genome assembly GCA_020271785.1 of Procambarus virginalis. Classification (NCBI taxonomy): domain Eukaryota; kingdom Metazoa; phylum Arthropoda; class Malacostraca; order Decapoda; family Cambaridae; genus Procambarus; species Procambarus virginalis. Next base: position 26,820 of record WNGS01092556.1, on the reverse strand, counting down.
GGTATGGATTGCACAAACTACTGGTAACAGGATGAGTATGGGATGCACAATAAATTACCGCACAGAGGATGAGTATGGGGTGCACAAACTACTGGTAACAGGATGAGTATGGGTTACACAATAAATTACAGGTCACAGGATGGGTATGGGGTTAAACAAACTACTGGTAACAGGATGAGTATGGGTTGCACAATAAATTACCGCACAGAGGATGAGTATAGGGTGCACGTAAACAGGACTCACAGGATGAGTATGGGGTGCACAATAAACTACCATTCACAGGATGAGTATGGGGTGCACAATAAACTCCCATTCACAGGATGAGTATGATATTCGTGCTCTATATTAAGATAACTAAAAATTACACCTCTGTTTCCAAAATACTTTAATGACCAATATTTACAAATAAATTTTGTTTCCGATTTTCTGATAATATAAAACATATCATCATATGTATAGGGGTCCCAGTATTAGTCTTGTTCGTTCTCGACGCACAATCGAGAATTCCGTGTTCGAATCCTGGGCGGGACAGAAATGGTTGAGTAAATTTCCTTTCACGTAATGCAACTGTTCACCTAGCAGTAAGTAGGTACTCAGGAATTAGTCAGCTTGTTGTGGGGTTGCATCCTAGGCGGGGTCAGTAATTCGACCTTAAGGATGACCTTGATAAAAGCCTATCGTGTATGAATATACTGTGGCTTCCAGTTCCCCTAAAAAATGAATTATTATAATTATAATATTATGGTTTATAATTAAGTTCTGAAGAGTGATTATGCGTCATAATTAACATACGTCTATCTTAACCTCAACATTTTATAAGTTAATTTCTGTCTGTATATGATGATGATCATATACAATTAAGGTAGCATTGCAACTTTATAGGAAATTGTTAAGTCCAAAATATATCTTGATTCTTATACTCGAGATATTGTTACAATAAACGTTTGAAAACAAAGTTTATATCTGTATTTAATTACTAATTTTTTCTGAATTGTGAAGCCTGTATTGCCCGCCTGGCAGGACACTGATGAGTCTTTGTAAAATACTTAAGAGATAATAACATGTCCGTATTCAACTTTGACTCCTCTAACGTCACACACCTCATGGGTGGCAGGCTTGATTATGTCATTGGTCACGGTCTCATTGATAATGCTGTCGGAGGATCAATTGTTCATGAATTAGTTAGTGATCACTTTGCCATATTCAGTTCATACACTATCAATAATGTCAAACCCTTAAGCTTTGGAAAAAAAAGGACACTGATGCATTGGAAGTTTTCATGTGTCCGGACACCGACGATGGTGTGGTATTGGCTATTTATTTAACCATGTCTTGGCTTTCATTTAAGATATATTTTACTTGAAATGTAGTCACATTATCGTCTACATCTTTGTTTATGCTGACATATAGACCTTTGATGTTACTTTGCACATATGCAAATGAATTACACAATTAATTCACTTGTTTGCAGGCCTTCACACTCCCTGAGATAGCCATCACGTAACTGTAAAAAGGCATATATCTTCAGCTTATATTTCTATCTTTATTATGACATAGAAAACTTCGTTTATTACAATATTTAGATTAAATTAACATTGATCTTCGAAAGATCATAGATCCCATCGATAGGGAGAGCGTCGGCCAAGAAACCTTGTTTAAAATATGAATATCTTTCCTGTCTAATAAGATATAATCTCTGTGATGGATTCACAAAAACTATTTTATCTCTGCCTTTCTGATAACATATACAAATCTAAGTTTTATTTGTGAATCTCTATTAATTAAGCAATATATCAGAGAGCGTGTAGGGTTCGGTGTTCTATGAACGAAAAGGACATGGGTAGTTTAAGTAGCGAACGCATACAAACGAATAACGTTAGTATCTATATAACAAAATTATTGTCCTGTGGAGTTGATTTAACTTCCAGACACATTTTTTTAAATAAATATTAAATGTTTTGTGGGTATTTATGAAAGATATTATTACAAATACCCATTCTACTTGTTAATATCATTAATTAAATTTGCGACAATTTGAGCAAAGAAGTGCGACGACTGAATCACTGTGTACAGGAGGCTGATATGGCAGCAAACACTCTCCAGGCGACCATATATCTTGGATAAGTCGCTCCACAATTTTGTCGCTTGGACCGTCGACTTCCTATGGCGTCACCTGCTACATATTTACTTCGAATTTCGATATGAAATTACATTATTTCAGAGTGAAAATAGGTTTGATCGTGTTCTACGTGCAGCACCAACATTACAGTAAGTAAATATATCATATTTCTTCATTACTTACGTAATGCTAGGAGGATTTGGGTACATTTGGGTAGATTTGGGTAGATTTGGGTAATTCTACGGACCCGATGAGTTAGCCAAAGAATCTGCGTTTAAAGGAGAAATTGAGTATAACCTTGGATTGTCAATAAGCAGTCTATGAGCAATAGTACACCAAGAACTAAAACAAAATCTTGTAGATCTGAGGCAAAGTGAAATCGACACCAGTAATTCCATCTAGCATCATACTATCACGCAAGTGGAGTCGGTGGACAAACTGGAGGAATGGTCTAGAAAATGGCTGATAAAGTTCAACTCAGGAAAGTGTAAGGTAATAAAATTAGGCGAAGAGAGCAGGAGGCTGAACACAAGGTACCATCTGGGAGGTGAAATTCAGCAAGAGGCAAATAGAGAGAAAGATCTGGGGTTGATATCACACCGAACCTGTCCCCAGGGGTCCGTCTAATTACCACAAGCTACCACAGGCTACACAGGCTTCAGAAAGCTTCCTGGCAATACGTTAGTAATGAATATATATGATATGTTAGGTTAGGCTGACGTAACCTAACCTAACCTATCCTAACCTATCCTAACCTATCCTAACCTAACCTAACCTAACTAACCTAACCAAACAAAACTAACAACCTAACCGAACCTTGGATCGTCGACTTGATTTGGCGTCACCAGCTTTTTATTTTCGTCTAATTTCTTTATAAAAAGATACTTTTTCAGATTAAAATTATGTTTTTCGTGTTATACATTAAGCACCAACATTATAATGAGTAAATATATCATATTATTCATTATTAAACGTATTACAGGAAGCTTTCTGAAGCCTGTGTAGCCTGTGGTAATTAGACGTACCGGTCCCCTGAGGCCCACATCAAAAGGATATCATCAGCGACATATGCTAGGACTGGCCAACATAAGAACTGCCTTTAGAAACTGTGTAAGGAATCGTTCAGGACACTGTATACCACTTATGTCAGACCAATCCTGGAATATGCAGCTCCAGCCTGGAGTCCATACCTAGTTAACATTGACCTCTGCGAGCCTGATACCCTCCTGCTGCGGGTCCGTCTAATTACCACAAGCTACATAAGCTTCACAAAGTTTCCTGCAATACGTTAGTAATGAATATATATGATAGGTTAGGCTGACGTAACCTAACCTATCCTAACTAACCTATCCTAACCTAACCTATCTAACCTAACCTATCCTAACCTAACCTATCCTAACATAACCTATCCTAACCTAACCTATCCTAACCTAACCTATCCTAAACTAACCTACCTATCCTAACCTAACCTAACCTATCCTAACCTAACCTAACTTAACCAAACAAAACTTAACCTAACCTAACCGAAGCTTGGATCGTCGACTTGATTTGGCATCACCACCTTTTTATTTTCGTCCAATTTCTTTATAAAAAGATACTTTTTCAGATTAAAATTATGTTTTTCGTGTTGTACATTCAGCACCAACATTATAATGAGTAAATATATAATATTTATCATTACTAACGTATTACCAGGAAGCTTTCTGAAGCTTGTGTAGCTTGTGGTAATTAGATGGACCGTCTGCTGCTAGTTTCCTCAAACCTATGAATTCCTGCTTCCTCATACCCCTTAATCACTAGACTTACTAGAATACTGATAGTACTGCCACGGCTCTTCACCACATCTGGACTTACATAACGGGTCTGTAGAATTACCCACATGTACCCAAATGTACCCAAATGTACCCAAATGTACCCAAATCCTCCTAGCATTACGTAAGTAATGAAGAAATATAATATATTTACTTATTGTAATGTTGGTGCTGCACGTAGAACACGATCAAACCTATTTTCACTCTGAAATAATGTAATTTCATATCGAAATTCGAAGTAAATATGTAGCAGGTGACGCCATAGGAAGTCGACGGTCCAAGCGACAAATTGTGGAGCGACTTATCCAAGATATATGGTCGCCTGGAGAGTGTTTGCTGCGATGTCAGCCTCCTGTACACAGTGATCTAGTCGTCGCACTTCTTTGCTCAAATTGTAGCAAATTTAATTAATGATATTAACAAGTAGAATGGGTATTTGTAATAATATCTTTCATAAATACCCACAAAACATTTAATATTTATTTAAAAAAATGTGTCTGGAAGTTAAATCAACTCCACAGGACAATAATTTGGCTATATAGATACTATCGTTATTCGTTTGTATGCGTTCGCTACTTAAACTACCCATGTCCTTTTCGTTCATAGAACACCGAACCCTACACGCTCTCCGATATATTGCTTAATTAATAGAGATTCACAAATAAAACATATATTGTATATGTTATCAGAAACGCAGAGATAAAATAGTTTTTGTGAATCCATCACAGAGATTATATCTTATTAGGCAGGAAAGATATTCATATTTTAAACAAGGTTTCTTTGCCGACGCTCTCCCTATCGATGGGATCTATGATCTTTCGAAGATCAATGTTAATTAATCTAAATATTGTAATAAACGAAGTTTTCTATGTCATAATAAAGATAGAAATATAAGCTGAAGATATATGCCTTTTACAGTTACGTGATGGCTATCTCAGGGAGTGTGAAGGCCTGCAAACAAGTGAATTAATTGTGTAATTCATTTGCATATGTGCAAAGTAACATCAAAGGTCTATATGTCAGCATAAACACAGATGTAGACGATAATCTGACTACATTTCAAGTAAAATATCTCTTAAATGAAAGCCAAGACATGGTTAAATAAAAAACCAATACCACACCATCGCCGGTGTCCGGACACATGAAAACTTCCAATGCATGTGTCCTGCCAGGCGGGCAATACAGGCTTCACAATTCAAAAAAATTAGTAATTCAGAGAGATGCGTTGATAAACGCAAAATATTTTATATTTTAAATACAGATATAAACTTTGTTTTCAAACGTTTATTGTAACAATATCTCGAGTATAAGAATCAAGATATATTTTGGACTTAACAAGTTCAAGTTCAAGTATGTTTATTGAGATAAGCAAGAAATACATCTCAAAGGGATAGAGTAGCTTAGGCTATTTCTACCCCCCTCTACTTCAAGTCCCTCAAGGGGCGCACAAATTCAGTGAGTCAAATACACAAATAACATTACAAGAATCCCATTTAACATTGCAGGTTAATATAGTAAGTACAGCATATTACAAGAATCCCATTTAACATTGCAGGTTAATATAGCAAGTACAGTATATAATTGTCACACTCTTGGGGCAAACTTTTTGTAGCTCCTAAGTATACTGTCTATCATACCATTATCACACATCCAAACAATTTGATGTGGTACGCTATTTAATTCCTTATTTCTATAGTTTTCAATAAGTTGACACTCTAATACATAATGTTCTAAGGTGTGGGCGTGCGGCATACTACATAATTTACACTCCTTATCTTCTTCACTGACATCAACACCGTATTGCCAGATATATTTGTATCCTAATCTTAATCTCATGTAAATTGAATCCTTCCAAGTAGACTTTCCTTTACCATAGGTGAAGGACGAATTTGTATTTATTATTGAATAATGCTTAAGTGTGTTACTACTGTCCACCATTGCCATTCTCTTTATCATTTCTTCACCCTCTTGGATCATCTTGATTCTTGTTTTTATTTGTTTCAAGGTTAACTGACATATAACATCAACAAGAGGTTTTTCAGTGGCTCTTTTCGCTATGTCATCAACTACCTCATTCAACAGGATTCCCACATGTGAAGGGATCCACATGAATCTTACTTTATACCCAGTTTTTTCTAATTTCTTAACATTCTCTCTACACTCTATCACAATATTCTGATATACTGGGCGTCTGCTATTTAAAGACTCTAACGCTCCTCTGCTGTCAATAAAGAAGCAAGCATTTTTACCACATTTAACTACTTCCTGTAATCCTGCTAATACACCTTGGAGTTCAGCCTGCGTTGAAGAGACATTGTCAGTTAAGCGGCGTCCAATAACAGTATCTACAGTGCCGATGTCAGTGTACTCCCTGATCAAGACTCCACATCCTGCCTTCCCATCCCTAGCTACTGACCCATCACAATATACATGTAGAGTGTTTTCTGTAGGCAGTTTTTTAATTATACAATCATATGTCGCCCTCAGCTCTCCTATTTCATACATACTTTTTTTCTTTTGCAAGGGAGTAATTACTACATCTACATTACAATCCTCCCATGGTGGTGTGACTTTTCTCTTGGGCACAGCAATACACTCTGTAATAACATCATACTTTATAACATTAGAACATAAGTTATTCATATATACTCTCTTCTTCATCATACACTGTTCACTACTTCCCACCTTTTGAACCGAGAGGATTAATTCATTAGCTCCCCCACCTCTCATTAATCTAATGGCAGAGGCTACATTTATCTCTGAAATTCTATCCCCAATACTCTGCAGATTAAGCTCCATCCTCATTATCTCAATCATAGCATTTCTTGGGCATCCTAAGATAATTCTCATGGCTTCATTTTGTACCTTCTCCAACTTGCCCATCCTACCTTTACCAAAACAAGAAATGACAGGTGCAGCATAATCAATAAGAGATCTTACAGTACTCAAGTATATCATTCGTAGCACAGGGACTCCCACTCCCTTTCCACAGCATGCCAAGGCCTTCAGAGGTTGTAATCTCTTCCGACATTGACCCAACAGTCTGTTCATCTCAGCTTCCAAACTCTCATGGGTATATCCAACATATATGCCTAAATATTTATATATTAACTCTCTCTATATTTTTACCATTTATTTTCAATATAATGGGCCTCCGACTTCTACATTCAAACTTAGTTTTGTTTTCATTAACCACCAGTCCCATATGATGACACAGGTATCCGAAATTGTCCAACACTGTTTGAACCTTTGAAATATCTTTGCCCTGAAACAAAATATCATCGGCATATATGATTGGAGTTACCCCATTTGAGTATCTCTCAGATGCTATCTTATTCATTAGTACATTAAACAGGGTGGGACTCAACACGCCTCCCTGAGGTGTGCCGAGTTCAAAAGACCTCACACCTGACATACAACCTTGATACCACACCTGAGCCTTCCTTTCATAAAGATAATCCCCTATCCAGCGCAATAATCTCCCTTTAACACCAAGACCAGCTAATTCATATAAAATAACCTCTTTGTTGGCTTTATCAAAAGCTCCTTGTAAATCAATAAAAATTCTATAATAATCATTTTCATTAGCTAGACATTTAATAATACAATCAGAGGTACTTTTTCCTTTGAGGAACCCGAACAAATTACTAGACAGCTGATCACCTATTATATATAAAAGTCTATTTAAAATGATCCTCTCCATCATTTTACAAAAACACGAGGTTAAAGACACAGGTCTGTACTCTCCATTGGCTTTAGGGATAGGGATGACCATAGCTTTTTTCCATTTACTGGAATACTGCCCTCTTTATAACTAATATTAAAGAGATCTAAAAGTGGGCTTTTCGTCATAATGGCAAGTTCATTAAGTATTTCATAAGTTACTCCATCCTCCCCAGGGGCGGTAGATTTCCCAACTTTAATCGCCGTTATTAGTTCTTCTCTGGTAATACCTGTGCAAGTGACATCACCACTGTTACCTGCTGTAAGTATAAATTCATTCTTAGATCTTTCCAAGAATCTAATGACTCTCTCGTTACAGCGGGTAATGAACTAAGTTTGGCAGCTTCCGCCCATTTATTTACGAGACCATTTGCAATTCCTTGCGGGTCAGGATGTGCAACAAAATTATGCTTTTTACCCCTTATTTTATTACGTCTTGCCAGATTTCTTTCAAGTTTCTGTTACTCCCAACTTTCTCTGCAACTCCTGCCAATACTTGCTCCTAATTTCCTTTCTCTTCTCCCCACACAGCCTAGCAACTGCTAGTAAAGCATTCTTCCCTTCCTCAGTCCTACCATTCCTATTCCAATTCCTGTGAGCTCTCCTCATTGTTAATGTCCACCCCTTAAGCATCTCGTCATGTGTATAATTCCTTTTCTGGGGGGATGCTTTTTTACTAGATGTTTTCCGGTTCAATGTTGCATTAAATACATCTACCTCCTTAATTAAATCTTCATAAAATGCTTCTGCTGAAACTGGCTTATAAGTATCATACCAAGACTTAATATGGCCAACAAGACCCCTTC
>WNGS01092556.1:0-17361 GCA_020271785.1 Procambarus virginalis | reverse complement strand
AATAACCCAGGTTCAGACGGGACAAGTCCAGAATGAACCTCAGGTCCGCGCAGTCCCGTTTCGGAACCCGGAAACAGACGGGAAACCATCTGAGGGACGACGTCGGTTCGACGACGCCCAAACGTACCCACTCCAAGACGACGACGGAGCGCAGGGGAAGAAAACTTGCCCTGCCAGCCCCGAACCCCCAAAGGGGGAGGGGCCACCCAACGCCACCGCAGACCGCAAGACACGACCCGAAGGCCCACGAATCGTGGGACCAGGCGCGGGCGAACAGCGCAAGCCGCCCCCCCATCGCCCCGTCAACGGGGCAAACCGCGAAAGGGCCGGCGCCCTTACGAGACCCAGAACCCCGAAGGGCGAACACCGCGCCGACCAGACCAGACGAGGGAGGGTCCGCAGCAGGAGCCGAACCCGAACCTGACACCAGAGGCCTACCACGACGAGAGGAACCCCGAGCTCTGGCACGACCCCGCCGGAAGACCACCCCGGGACCCCCGGAAAACCAACAAGTCCGACATCGGACGACAAGCGCCGACGCAGCCTGAATAAACTGCGCCACGGCCGACTCCTCAAAAAGAAGAGGACAAAAGGGGGAAGAACGCCTAAGAGCCAGAGCCCAAGCAGATTCCACGGAGGAACCCAGCACCGCCTGCCGACACGCGAGACGGGAAGCATAAAACAGGGAAACCGCATCCCGCAAAATCGGCGTGAACAGCTTCAACAAGGCAGCGAACGAGCGCGCCGCCGAGGACAAGGCGCCAGACCCTGGGACGGACCCAAGCGTCCTCACATCCTCCACGAGCCAATCCGAGGACAGCTCCAGGATGGAAAAGAACGCAAGGCCGAAGCCAAAAGGCCCCGGGCGCGCAAATCCTCCGCAACCAGCGCCGCCGAAAGGACGGGAACCTGCACATGAAGCTGAATAACGCCCACATCGCGGGGAAGGGCAGGGGCAAACAAGCACTCATTCAGGTACTCAAGCTCGCCCCCCAGGAAAACCTGAATCACCGTGGAAGCTTCCCGCCACTCCAACGTGCGGGAACGACAGAAGGAATGCCAGGAATCCAAAACAAGCAAAGGGCAGGCTGCTAGCCAGGAAGACTCCGGAACCTCGTAACGGAGCCAGAAAGGGAACGAAGTCCCAAACCTGAACTCAGATGGATCCATATCAGAGGCATAATCCGGGTCCCGCAGGAGGTAAGCTGCAAAGGCCGCTCGCACCTCACCAGGTTGGATGCGATAAGCCGAAAACCTCCGGAAAGACGGAACCGACGAACCCGGGGGAACACGGAACCGAACCCGGGGAGGGGCCGACACCAAATCCAACTCGTACGCAGAGGGGGGAAAAGAGAACCCCACTCCTTGTAACAGTAAGCCCCGCTCAGAGGGAAGAAAAACCCAGGCGGGGTCCAGCGGAGCCCAAGGCCCCCAAGTCAGCCCCTCCCCAGCCTCGAGGTCCAACACCACAGGACCCGAGGCCGACCCCACACAAGACAAGGACGGAGCAGCCGGAACAGCGGAAGGAAGGGGGCCCACTGGTCAGACCCCGAAGCTTCGGCCGGGAGACAAGACTCGAATGCCTCTGCCGCTCCCCCGGAAGGGGCACCCCCCGAAGCTGCCCGAGTCTCAAGATCAAGGAACCCCTGCTCCGACCCCGAAACCCTCAGACGTTTCGGGGCTGGAAGCAAGGGGGGGGGGGACCAGAACGAGCAGTAGGGGAAGGACGAGGAGGCGCGGACTGAACCAGGATCGAAGCGACCCCCACCCCCAAGTCCGGGTCACGAAAAGCAAAGCGGGGCAGCCTCGGGGCATCCGGGTGAGCAACCAACCTTGCGCGTTGCAACAGACGAAACCTAGCCTGCAACGCACGCGCCGCCTGTACCCGAAGAGAATCATCAGAGGATTGGGTAAATTGAGTCACAAGCAAGCAGCAACACTCACAGGACTCAGGGTCGAAAGTATCACCGACCCAACAGGCAGCATGGCAGAGGCAAAAACAATGAGGGTCACCCTGAGACAAAGGGACCGAGCAACCCTCAAACTCGCACACCGCGAGTGGGGACTCCGGGGTCACATCCATCGGACCCACGCGCCCCCTAGGGGATTCCCAGGGTCCTGAGCGTTTACTTTAAGAGGACTCGCGCTCAGGTAGTCCCAGGCAGGGAGCTGCTAACCGGCGCCCAAAACTACCAATCGAACTTCTAAAGCTGTACCCCAGGGACGTGTACACTCACGGGGACCTAGCAGGGGGCGCCATCGAGAATAACCGTGACAGGGTTAGAACAAAGGAACGAATATGACAGAACCCCCCACCAGGCAAAAACAAAAAGAAAAACAAAACCCCGCAAGAGGACAGCGAACCCCAGGGAACAGAGCCGGCCGCTATGTCGGGAATACAAGCTGTGCAGCACCCTGCGCCCCTACCAGTGCAAACTGCCTCTTACCTGCCAGTAACAAGGGAGAACAAAACACCCAAGAGCCCAACAGGCGGCCGAAAAACCGAAAAAGGTAAAACGGACCAGCAGAGGCAGATCCCAAGGAGCCTGTGGAAGGTGGCCCCAAGCCCCAAGGGTAGTACTTACAGGGCACCTAGGGAAGGAAACCCTAGGCGCATGCAGCCCGAGTACCAAAATTACTCCTGGCTCTCGCACCCAGAAAACAAACACCACACGCAAGCACAGTGTTGTAGCGAACACCGGAGCCAGAGCACACGACCTTCGCCTATAGCATCAGCCTCAAGAACTGAGGGTGGGTAGCCGGCGCGGAGGGTCTGGGGCTCCCCCTTCCCCCTCCCGGGGAGGGGGGAGCTGCGCAGACAGCGGCGCGGCAGCGTGTGACGTCACACTAGTTTGCTAGTTTTTCTTTTGGGAGTTCTATCCCCTAGTTCGGCTTTTGGTAGCAATTTTAACCAGAATAGGGGTTTGTTTTGAGGCGCTTACCTTTCTGGGTGCCTGTCCCGGTCGATGGCAGACATAGAATGCTTCCAACCACACGGGGGCTTCTATAGGCCATTGCTCCCCTTGCCTCTCTGAGGGGGCCCGGTTCTGGCCGTGGTTCCCGGTAGGCCTAAGAACTCCATACACATGACTGATGCCAAAGTCTGACATTAGCATATCAGCCTGGGATAGCTCCGGGGAGCCGACGGGGCTCCCCCAGAAAGCCCTAATATTAAGAGTCCAAATTAGGTACCATAGGGGACATCAACTACCAGTGCAATCATTTCTTCAAAAAACTCTCAGCCTTTATAACACCCCCTGTCCTATGCTAATGAAACAAGTCACAACTAAAAGGCTAAACAATCCTTGGCTTACAAAGGGAATACTTAAATCTATTAATAAAAAACATGAACTTGAGAAGAAGTATAAGTTAGGTATTGTCTCCAAAGAACTTTCAAAGAATTACTCATCATTACTATCTAAAATAATTAGAAGAGCCAAAATTAAATACTACGAAGATAAATTTACTCAAACAAAGGGCAACATCAAGAAAACAAGGAGCACAATTTCACAAATGTTGGGATCAAAAAAAGATTTTAAATAACCAATAATCCTGTCCAATAACGTTGGTCTGCTTTTAGCCACTGATACTGCTATTGAATTCAATAGGTTCTTCTCATCCATTGAGTCATCCCTGCTAATGATATTCCATCATCCAGTACTAATATTCAGAACTATCTTACAGGTAACTACCCACAGTCTCTGTACCTAACGCCTGCTAATTCCACTGACGTAAATGAGGTAATCCTTTCCCTTAAGACCAAGTCTAGTGCCCTTGCGGAGATACCAACTCTAATCTACAAAAAACCAGCGTTGAATGTAATGAAACGCCATTTTCTGGGTGAGTCCCGGAGGCTCCCCGGAGCTATCCCAGGCTGATATGCTAATTTCAGACTTTGGCATCAGTCATGTGTATGGAGTTCTTAGGCCTACCGGAGACCACGGCCAGAACCGGGCCCCCTCAGAGAGGCACGGGGAGCAATGGCCTATAGAAGCCCCCGTGTGGTTGGAAGCATTCTATGTCTGCCATCGACCGGGACAGGCACCCAGAAAGGTAAGCGCCCCAAAACAAACCCCTATTCTGGTTAAAATTGCTACCAAAATCCGAACTAGTGGATAGAACTCCCAAACAGAAAAACAAGCAAACTAGTGTGACGTCACACGTCACCGCGCCGCTGTCTGCGCAGCTCCCCCCTCCCCGGGAGGGGGAAGGTGGAGCCCCAGACCTCCCACGCCGGCTATCCACCCATCAGTTCTGAGGCTGGATGTCAAGACACGCGAAAAACCGCCGACCGGAGGGAGGGAGGGTTGCCGGGGAGCCTCCGGGACTCACCCAGAAAATGGCGTTTCATTACATTCAACGCTGGTTTTCTGGGGGAGCCCCGTCGGCTCCCCGGAGCTAACTACCCACAGAGGAAGATCAAAGGGACGGAACCGGGAGGCGGACACCACCCAAACAACCAAAACGCTAAAACCAAAGGAGCAGGAAAACACAGCGACCCGACCCCCAGAGGCAAATGCCCAAAAGGAAAAGAGCCGACGAAAAACAAACCGGAACCGAAGAGGCACTACCAACCGAGGAGAAGACAGAGCACGCTGACCAGAAACCAGGATGGTGCAAGCGGCGCACGAACAGGCCGGAGGGGAAACGAAGCACAAGACAGCTTACTAAGCGGTGTAGAAGCAAGACCGAAAGCAAGCCAAAGCGACTCCGCCAGCGCCGCACAAAAAGAGAGAGGCGACAGTATGTGGCACGACGACGGCCCCCAACCCCCACCAAAAAACCAGGCCGACGCTAACAAGAGGAACCACCTAAGAAGGTACAGGAAAAGGAAGGACCGCCAAAACACCCCATACTGCCGCCAAGAGAAACACGCAGGTGGGACACCGACCACCAGCCGGAGGCGAGACCACGAGGCAGACGGAAGCAGCCCCGACAAGGCCCCTCCGAGCCCAGGAAAAGGCGGAGCCGCAAGAAGATCTCGGGCGCGACCACCGAACTCAGGTGGTACAAGGAGATGGAACGTCTGCCGAACAGACAAATCCCAAAGCAAGCAAACCCGCCAGGAGAACAAATGACGGGTCCGACGCGAGACATCGCAAGACCCCAAAAAACCAAGTGGCAGGGCAAGCAAGGAAACCAAAGAAGGCGGAAGGGTTGCCGCCAGAACCCTACCCGAACCAAGAGGTACGAGCAACAGCAACAGACCGAGACAAAGAAGCACACCACAGGACACAGGCCGAAAAAGCCCAAGAAGCCAAGGAACACACGCAGAACACCCCTGTGGCAGAGGAGGAAAACAAGGGAACACACAAACAATGAAGTGGTGGAAACCGACCACGTCCCCCAACATAGCAGCAAGTGCAGGCAAAACTGACCAAAGGAGATGCCAGGAAAACGACTGGGGTGAGGCAGGACGAAAGAGCAGAAGCATAAAAAACCCCAGGAGTAAGGACACGCCACTGCGAAACACGGTACTAATGCACACGCGCAGTAGTAGCAACATACAACCTGGTGGATAAAGACAGGCTGTTTAACACAAGGGGCACACGCCCTAGGGGACGCAGGTGGAAACCGAATGCCCAAATGAGCCACAGAGACAGTAGAAAGAACTTTAGTGTCAGAGTGGTTGACAAATGGAATGCATTAGGAAGCGATGTGGTGGAGGCTGACTCCAAACACAGTTTCAAGTGTAGATACGATAAGAGCCCAATAGGCTCAGGAAACCGTACACCTGTTATAAGATTGACGTTTGAGAGGCGGGACCAAAGAGCCAGAGCTCAACCCCCGCAAGCACAACTAGGGGAGTATACACCACCGCAACATGCCACAGGTAAAGAGCAACTCGCTCCGGCAAAGGCAGAGAACGGAGCAGATAGACCCCAGACAGGGCCCACTGAGACACGACAGAACCCAGCAGGCCCAGGAACCCGCCTACCAGGCGACCGACGGCGGAGAAACCCCGCTCAAAACCGGCTGGATGGGGAACCGGGAGCTCATGTACACCCCAAGCCCGGCCCGAGGCCAGGCTAGACCGGCCAAAGGGAGGCCCACCAGGAAGACGCATGGGGCGGCCTGCAGGCCCACAGACTCCCCACAACCAGGATGGGCCATAACTAAGTCGAAGGCAAGCTAGTGTGCCCCGAAAGTCCACAGACCGTACCATAGGGGCATAACTTGCAATCCCCTCACAGAGTTCAGTGGCATACCGATAATAGGTTAAGTAACAATTGTAATTACGAAACCATAAGATGCTTATTGTAACCTACTAAGTAGGTCAGGTAAGGTCGGTGTTTTCCACGAAGTTTTTTAAGGGAAACCATTATGTTTAGTATGGCACCTATGCACGGAACGAAGAAGTCAATATTGACGTAATAAAGATGCGGTGACGGGTTGGTGCAAGAGAGAACCGGATCAGCACCTCCAAGGATACCCGATCAACCAGGCTGTGACTCATACGTCGGGCAGCAAGCAGCCATGTCCAACAGCCAGCATGACCAGTCCAGGAGGCCTGGTCGATGACCGGGCCGCGGGGACGCTAAGCCCCGGAAGCACCTCAAGTTAACCTCAAGATAAGGTACCAGCGAGAAGGCGTATGCTCGCAAGGAGGTCGTGTAACAACTGCAGACCTCTGATGGATATACAGTGTTCCCCGAGTGTGCCTATGGCACCACTGCACTCCACTGGTACTATCCCGCAAGTTCTACCAGATAGGCGGGACCCAAAAGCCAGAGCGCATAAACCTTGCAAGCACAGCCAGAAGCCCTACCAGGCGAGTACAGAACCAACACCACAAACCCCCACACCACATAACACTAACAAAGGTGGGACCCCTGAATGACCCTAGCATGGGATGGACATGCACAAGAGTGGGACAGGAAGGGGTGAAAAAAGGGGACCGACACTGGTGTGCGAACGGTCTCAGTCGTACAAAAAGAGACCTAAAGAAAGACAGGCATATAACACCACATCCAGCGCCCTGCCAAAAGACGCCAGACCGCAGAAACTCACCTGGCAAACGGTGGCTCGAAGTGACACGACTCAACCGAGCCCAGAAGAACCTGGGAGCACCGCCAGGTGAAGAAGCCAGAGCCGGACCTGCAGGAGAGCAAGGAAGAGGCGAAGAAGGCGGCCCACACCCATGACACAGGGGAAACCTCGGCGGCCTCCCCACAACTGGAACCCAGGACACCCCCGGAGCGAAAAGGGGCACATACCGCGGCAAGGGAGAAGAGCGAAAGGCGAAGCACTGGAGCAAAAAGACGACGAACACCGGCACTACACACCGCCCAGACCAAAACAAACTCCGCTCCGCGCGCGCGCATGACATGCCGGCCGAAAACGCGCAACCTACCCTGCGGGAAGGCGGCAACCAAGACTACTGCACAAGAAAAGTAGCCAAAAGAGTGAGCAGGAACAAGAAAACCGGCCAAAGAAAGAAGCAAAAGAGCCCAAAAAAGGCACGCAAAGCCCAACGGGCCACAGTAGCCCAACAGGGCCACAAGTAGCCCAACAGGGCCACAAGTAGCCCAACAGGCCCAGAAAGAGCCCAAACCGGGCCAAAAGTAGCCCAACAGGGCTACAAGGAGCACAACAGGACCACAAGGAGCCCACAGGGCTACAAGTAGCCCAACTCTCGCCAACAAGGACGAGGAGCCGACAGACGTTCCAATAACGCGGGAAGGAGGAAAAACCTTCCCGAACCCTCGAGAACACGGAAGCCAAAACCAGTCCCGAAGGCACACAAAGGCGCATGCGCACCCGAGACCAGTAGTCATGTAGAACCCCCAAACGGGGAAACATGACGAAAACACCGTCCCCCCAAAAAAAAGGGTGGGGGGAAACATCCACCCACAGGACGGAACCAACCGACTCAAAGGCCAAGGAACCGAGCCCGGGGAGGGGCCGACGCCCAACAGCACACGGCGAGTGGAGAGGAAAACCCCACTCCGCGTAACCACAAGCCCCGCCGAGAGGGGGATAAACCCCCACGGGGTCCTATGGGGCCAAGGCCCCCCAAGTCAGCCCCTCCGCAGCCCCGGAACCCACACAACAGGCCCCGGGCCGAGCCGTCCCCCTAAAGCCCCGGCCGTACCAGAAAACCGGGACAGCCGTGAAAACACTAAGGAAGGGAGCCCACTGGCAGACTCTTACAACACGGCTGGAGGAACAGGCTCGAATGCCCCCGTCACTACCCCGGAAGGGGATTTCCCCGAGACTGCCCGAGTCTCAACACCACCAAACCCCGCCCTGAACCTACAGACGGTAAGGAACCGGATGCAGGCAGGAAGGGGAATCCAGGGGAAAAACAAGAACCAAAACGGGGCAGCCCCGGGGCTCCGGGGAGTTACCACGAGAGCGTTGCCACCACCAAGGCTCAAGTGCAACGCCTCTGCTGCCCGCACCAGCTGAGCACAACTGGGTAACCGAGCCATAACGAGCAACAAACTCGCAGGGCTCCGGGTCGAAGGTGTCACCGACCCCACAGGCAGCAGACGGAGGCAAAACAGAGAGTCACCCAGAGACAAGGGGTGAGCACCCTCAAACTCGCTGGAAGCGAGGGGGGGCTCTGGGGTCACATCCATCGGACCCACGCGCCCCCAGGGGTTTCCCAGGGTCCCGAGCGTTTACTATAAGAGGACTCGCGCTCAGGTAATCCCAGGCAGGGTACTGCTAACCGGCACCCAAACTACCAAACAACTTTCTAAGAGCTGAACCCCCGGGACGTGTACACTCACGGGGACCTAGCAGGGGGTACCACCAGAAAACTCAGAACACAAGGGACACCAGGGGCAAGAACGAAGGCAGACCCCCCCACCAGGTAGATAAACAAAAAGAAAAAGAAACCCCGCAAGAGGACAGCGTACCCAAGCGGAACAGAGCCGGCCGCTATGATTGGGAAAAGACAAGCTGCACAGTACCCTGCCCCCACCAGTGCAAAAACTCCCCTTACTCTAAGGCGAACAAGGGAGACAGAACACCCGAGCACACAAAGAGCGCCGAAAAAAACCAAGCAGTAAACGGCCTAGCAGGGGCAGACCCCAAGGAACTTGTGGAAGGTGGCCCCAAGTCCCAAGGGCAGTACTTACAGGGCACCTAGGGAAGGGAACCCTAGGCGCATGCAGCCCGAGTACTGGAGAATCACTCCCGGCTCGCGCACCACCTAGAAAACAGACACCACACTCTAGGTGCAGTGCTGAAACAACCACTGGAGCCGGAGCACATAACCGGTGCCTATAGCATCAGCCGAAGAACTGATGGGTGGATAGCCGGCGTGGGAGGTCTGGGGCTCCACCTTCCCCCTCCGGGGAGGGGGGAGCTGCGCAGACAGCGGCGCGGTGACGTGTGACGTCACACTAGTTTGCTTGTTTTTCTGTTTGGGAGTTCTATCCACTAGTTCGGATTTTGGTAGCAATTTTAACCAGAATAGGGGTTTGTTTTGGGGCGCTTACCTTTCTGGGTGCCTCCCGGTCGATGGCAGCATAGAATGCTTCCAACCACACGGGGGCTTCTATAGGCCATTGCTCCCCGTGCCTCTCTGAGGGGGCCCGGTTCTGGCCGTGGTCTCCGGTAGGCCTAAGAACTCCATACACATGACTGATGCCAAAGTCTGAAATTAGCATATCAGCCTGGGATAGCTCCGGGGAGCCGACGGGCTCCCCCCAGAAAATGCTCCNTAGTTGAGTTTAGTAGTTTCTGTGCATACCAAGTCCTCTTTAATATACAGACCTACTCCTCCATTTGACCTAGTTTTTCTATCACATCTGTATAAATTATAATTTGGAATCCAGATTTCACCATCCATGTAATCTTTTGTATGAGTTTCCGTGAATGCTCCAAATATGGAGTTTGACTCTAATAAGAGACCATTTATGAACTTGACTTTATTCCTTGACTTTGGCTTTAGACCTTGAATGTTCGCAAAAATGAATGATTGTCCATATTGTGTGTCACTTCTGGAAGGTTTTGGTGGTTCTCCCTCCTCTCTACCCTGACCCAGGGTGTGTTGTTGTGGCAATGGTTTGTCCAGTTTTGGAAGTGATATTGGGGAGTGTGGTAGTCTCTGTGTAGTTGGGGGGTGTAGTATGCGTGGGCTTGATGACGAAATGTAGTCCAGTCTCGGGCATTTCCCCTCTCCATCCGTACTCCTGCCACGTTTCTGCCTGTCTGTTTCTCCCTCTGTTTCTGCCTGCCTCTAAAAATGTTCAGGGCTATTATATTGGACTTCCTCTCTATATAGCGCTGTGTACCTCTGACGTGGAATCGGGGCAATGAAGATCGTAGCATTTCCTCTCATTAACTGAGAGTTTGCATAGTTTAGGGTGAAAATATCTACACTCAGTATCAAAACGACATCTGCTTTTCCTAACCAGTTCCGGCATTTCCGTGGGTGCATGAATGAGCATTCCGTGCCTCTGGGCCCATATCTGCACTGTCCTTTTGCATAATACCTGCAAATATTTTCATCTGTGATTGCATTATTCTTGTTTGTATCCGTGTACGACTTGCTACCTCTGTGATTTTTGTTCCAACTTTCTCGTTTCTGCATTTATTCTCGGTATTACCCTTATCTTTCGCCTTGTTGCTTTCGCCTTTCTCATTCGTATCATTTTTTATCTCCTTATTCTTATCACCAGTTTGCTCTACAATATTGCCTTCATTTTTGTGTACCTCGACGCTATGTCCTTCTACATTGCTACTTTGACTCTCTAAATTCTCAATCCCTGGGTTGTGCTCAGAGTTCGTTGCTGTCTTTATATACTCTGCATATATTTCTGGTAGTTTTTGTGTGAATTGTAGCCTGTGTACTTCAGGAATGTCATTCATTAGTTTGGCAATGTTTTCCCACGCCTGTCTGTCACTTTCACAGATCCAGTAGGTACCTTCCCGGTTTGCATATTGTGTAGGTAATCCTGTACAACTCAGGTGAAATCTTATGTTACAAATGTTACATACAATGCCTACAACAGTCTTCCAAAGTGCCTTATGGCATCCTCCACACACCTCCATGTTGGGTTTGTGATGTTATAATATTATATGCATATATTTATAATATTTTTAAAAATATATATATATATATATATATATACAGTATCCACTCAATTTAACGGCCTCTTTTATACCGATCTGCCGGTATTAACGACCGGTTTGGGAGATTGGTATCTGGAGCCTCGTTTACCGGTCTGGTAGTCGATATTACCGACGGTTGGTATTGGGTTTGTTTTGGCATCGGCAGCCACTCACATGGCGACCAGGCGATCATCCAGAGTGGTATATTAAATCTTAACTTTCTTTCAAAATGATTCAGTTTTATGAAGAAAACTCTAAATTATTATTAATAAAATATTTTAAAACAATTGTTATTAAACAAAATAATTTGTTTTCTTATTAAATACCTTTTATAGTATACGCAACAGGTATTTTTTTCCCACGGACCTAGAACGTACTGCGCCTGGCCATGTGACCGCTTTGTTTACTGTTAACTCACGCGGCTGAGAGCAGTGTCTCAGAATATTAGCCAGAGAAAATCAGATTCAGACAAAATAGATAAATTCATGATTTTAACGGTTCGTGAAAGCACCCACTGGGAATTCAACAAGTCATGCAGCATCCGCTGGCAACGAGTGCCCTACAAGCCATGCTGCACCCGCCGATGCTGAATTCCCATCAACAAGTTGTGCAGCCTCCGCCGGCAACGAATGCTCTGCAAGCTATGCTGCACCCGCCGATGCTGAATTCCCATCGACATGTCGTGCAGCCTCCGCTGGCAACGAATGCTCTGCAAGCTATGCTGCACCCGCCGATGCTGAATTCCCATCAACATGTCGTGCAGCCTCCGCTGGCAACGAATGCTCTGCAAGCTATGCTGCACCCGCCGATGCTGAATTCCCATCGACAAGTTGTGCAGCCTCCGCCGGCAACGAATGCTCTGCAAGATATGCTGCACCCGCCGATGCTGAATTCCCATCGACAAGTCGTGCAGCCTCCGCCGGCAACGAATGCTCTGCAAGATATGCTGCACCCGCCGATGCTGAATTCCCATCGACAAGTCATGGAGCATCCGCCAGCAACGAATGCTCTGCAAGCCATGTTGCACCCGCTGATGCTGAATTCCCATCAAAAGTCGTGTAGCCTCCACTAACTATATAAAATATGATTGAAAGGCATATAAATTAGTGTAAAAAGTGTTGATAGAATACAGTATTGTAAGTGTTAATGATTATTTAAGCCTTGACAAAAAGATACTGTACAGTGTATATATACAGTAGAAATAATTTTCAATTGTGAATGAGTTAGAACTCAATTAGAACTCGAGAATGAATTAGAACTCGTGTGAATTAGTAGTAAGGCTAGCTGTTGTGTGAAGTGAATGCCTGAAAATAAGTGTTCATACTGTATGTACCCTGTATATAGTACTGAACAATATAAAACAAGTGCTGCAGAGGATGACGTAATCTTCAGCTTCAATAAAAGTAAGTCAATTTACCAATTTTATTATAGTATTACAAGATATTAATTTTTTTTCAACAAAAGCTACATATTAGTCTCTGCAAATGTATATTCTATCGTTAGCAGAGAAAAGGTGAGCTCAAAATATTTCGTCTTGGCTAGCTCTCAGTGACAAGGCTCGATCGCCATTGTTATGGCCTGGCCGCCACAGCCTGTGTCATAACATTAAAAATACATTACCTGCACTGTTCAGGGTAAAGCAAAACACATCTCTAAAATTTTATTGAGAAAATATTAACAATCACTGATTGATACATGAAATATTTTGCAATACAAAGGAATGAACCAATTTTTTCCCACCCATCTGGACTTGATCAGACCGTGTTCACACATCATCCATGCAGCAGCCACCAGCTGACTTAATCGTCGGCGTGGCACTAAATTGGAACGCAATTACACAATGAACTTTATTTAATTTTAATTATACAGTATAAAATATATCCTACCCGAATGTTACTTGAAAAATTACCCGACCCGACTTAACTTCGGAAATAACGGAGCTCCGGAAATAACGACCAGGGTACAGCCCCATATAGGCCGTTAAATTGAGTGGATACTATATATATATATATATATATATATATATATATATATATATATATATATATATATATATATATATATATATATATATATAATTGTATACAGTATATTTATAATATTACATATGTTTATTTGTTAAAGTTTATGTGGGGGTACTTATCGCCTTGTGGAGAAAATATGGTCCTCTTGGGACCGTATAGTTGACCGTTGTTGAACCTTTTTGACATTTGTTGTATTTCAAAACATTTCATTTCTTTTTTCTAAAAAAAAAGTTAATGCTTTGCAACATCTCAGCAATCACTCCTCTATATCCCAGCATCATTAGCATCTTTAAACAAAAACAACATAATTTATTTGCATCGTTGGAGGCGTCCGAGAATGTGCAAGAAGCGGTTCGACCCCACCATATGGTGTCGTTATTCAAACGAGCGGTCGCCATACGAGACGAATTGTCGACGATCGGGCCAGTTGTTACCCAAAATGTTCGCCATTTGAGGGGATCGTTATTCGAGGTACCACTGTATACGATTTGACATAAAATAATTTAACATAAGTTTTTAAAACTTGCACAAACACTTTCCAATTTTATTTTTGCATAATCAACTAGGTAAATGCTCCAGCATTGTCTAAATGATCACAGCGTAGCTTGAAAACAAGCAAATCAAAATAAATTTTAAATCTGAATATTGAAAACTTCAGATTTTCAATTCAGAATAAAAAATATGAACTATCACCAATTGTTCATTTAATGTTATTATTCTCTCAGAATAGCATATGATCTTCATTTTCATCAAATTAGAATGTAGGTTTTCAGTATAGTTTACTGAAAAAAAAAATCGTCAATATGGCATTTGAAATATGCAGCAAATTTAGACCAACAAAAATTTAACTCCAAATTATAAAGTTTATGAAAAATCGATTCTGAAGGGATTATAGAACAGACAGCTGAGCACACAATATGTCCAAATAGTGAGAATCGGTCAAAAACTGGAATTTTAGAAGCCACTCAAAGATGAAACTTTAATTTCAGAGATAATTGAAGTTGAAGTTATCAACAATAAATAAAGGTAGTTTTAATTTGTTAATTTAATTGAATGTTTTAATAAACATTGTTTTGCATTCATACTCGAATATGTGAAAGTTGTAAGTCAATGTGTTGAAATGAACTCAAGAAAAAATAACCCCCAAAAAACACAAAATATAGAGATAATTATAATAGTTAAAATGATTTTGGGGATATATTTAGGGTATACTTTATCTAAGTGAAAAAACCAGCGTTGAATGTAATGAAACGCCATTTTCTGGGTGAGTCCCGGAGGCTCCCCGGAGCTATCCCAGGCTGATATGCTAATGTCAGACTTTGGCATCAGTCATGTGTATGGAGTTCTTAGGCCTACCGGGAACCACGGCCAGAACCGGGCCCCCTCAGAGAGGCAAGGGGAGCAATGGCCTATAGAAGCCCCCGTGTGGTTGGAAGCATTCTATGTCTGCCATCGACCGGGACAGGCACCCAGAAAGGTAAGCGCCCAAAACAAACCCCTATTCTGGTTAAAATTGCTACCAAAAGCCGAACTAGTGGATAGAACTCCCAAAAGAAAAACTAGCAAACTAGTGTGACGTCACACGCTGCCGCGCCGCTGTCTGCGCAGCTCCCCCCTCCCCGGGAGGGGGAAGGGGGAGCCCCAGACCCTCCGCGCCGGCTACCCACCCTCAGTTCTTGAGGCTGGATGTCAAAAACGCGAAAAAACCGCCGACCGGAGGGAGGGAGGGATGCCGGGGAGCCTCCGGGACTCACCCAGAAAATGGCGTTTCATTACATTCAACGCTGGTTTTCTGGGGGGAGCCCCGTCGGCTCCCCGGAGCTAACTACCCACAGACGGAAAAAGAGAGGGACTTACCCGGGAGGCGGTCGTCGCTCACTCCTCAACTCGAAGCCGAGACAACGGGCTGCAACCGCCGACCCAACGCAACACAGGCCCGCCGGGGCCCAGGGACATTGACAAGGTAACGAGCAGCCAGGACCCTGTTCGACCGCCAAAAACCCCGCGCCCGAATATCAGACCACGACATATTCCCAAAAACGGCAGCAAGCGCCGCGAACTTCCGAACGTCATGGGCACGGGGATAGACCGCAGGCTGGCTAGACTTAATAACCCTGCGGACGACCTGAGAGACCCGCACCCGCGAACAGGGAAGAAGGGAAACCGGATCAACCCAAAGCGCGTCCCCGGACACAGAAGCCGTGGCGCGCAAATAACGGCGAAGCGCCGCAACCGGACACAAAACATGATGCACCCCCGGCCTGACCAACCAAGCATCAACCACCCACGGACCCCTCCGGAACGCAGCAGTCTCATTCTTTGCCAGAAAAGAAGGAGACGGCTGCAAACGAACAAAACTATCACCACGACCAAAAGAGCAGAAGCCCCTGCGCCGGAGGAGAGCATGAAGCTCCCCGACCCGACCCCCAGAGGCCAAAGCCAACAAGAAAAGAGCCTTGGAAAAACAATCCCGGACCGAAGGGGCCACAACGAAACGAGGAGACGAAAGGAAAGCGAGCACCCTGTCCAAAGACCAGGACGGCTCAGGCGGCGCATGAGCAGGCCGGAGGTGAAACAAAGCACGAGACAGCTTGCGAAACGGCGCAGACGTGACATCGATGCCGAAAGCAAGCTGAAGCGGCTCCGCCAGCGCCGCACGATAGGAGGCGACAGTGTTAGGCATAAGATGACGGTCCTGAAACAACCACGAGAGGAAGGACAAGACCACCCGAACAGACAAGGAATGAACACGACGAAGACGCAAAAAGAAAGAGAAGGACCGCCAGGAAACTTCATACTGCCGCCGAGATGAAGCCCGCAGGTGAGACACCAACAAGGAGGCCACCTGATCACCATAGAGATGATGATAAACTAGAGCAAAAAATACCATACGCGAAGACTCGAGGAGAAGATCGAACCAGCCACGTGACGTACCGGCCCGATCTGCTGAAAGAGGCGGAGCCGCGGAAAAACCCTCGGGTTCGGACACCGAGCAACCAGCACCGGAAACCAAGGCTGGGCCGGCCACCAAGGGGCCAGAAGGACAACTCTCCCTGGTAAGTCTCTAAGCGAGTCAGGACCTGGAGCAACAGCTGAACCGGGGGAAAGAGGTACAGGAACCTCCACCTCGACCAGTCGAGCCGCAAGGCGTCGACCCCGACGGCCTCGCGATCGGGGAAGGGCGCCGCATACACGGGAAGACGCCGCGACCACGCCGACGCGAAGAGGTCCACCTCGGGACGCCCGAACGTCTGGCAAAGCCAGCGGAAGGACTCGTCGTCGACCGTCCACTCCGTGGAGAGGGGAACGAAGCGAGACAGGGCGTCCGCCAAGACGTTGGACACGCCCGTACGTGAACAGCCAGGAGAGCCAAACCCCGAGAACTCAGCAGACGAGTCACCCGAAGCGACCAACCCCAAAGAGACAAGGACCGCATCGAACCCCCGCGGTTCAGGCAATGAACCACCGGAGAGCAGTCCGAATGGAGCCGGATCGTTGATCCGCGGGCCACCTGAATCCTCCGAAGAGCAAACCACACCGCCGCGAACTCCCGCACCGTGCTGTGAGCTCGACGGAAGGACGGACCCCAACGCCCCTGGCCGGCCTGGTGAGCACTGGTCACAAAACCCCAGCCTAGAGACGACGCATCCGTGTACACATCGAGCGAGGGCTCGGGAAGGCGCCATGGCACCGAACCCTGAAAACCCCGAAGAGGAAGCCGGTGACGCAGCAACCGACGCAAGGCCCCCGGGGGTCGAACCTTGCGATCGCGAGAGAGGCGGAAGGGTGACCCCGAAGGAACCAGAACAGCCGACGAAGCCAAACCCGACCCGGCGGGTAGACCAGCATCGCGAAGTTCAGGCTCCCGCACAGCCCCTCGAGCAACCGCCGGGTGACCCGAGGGCCCACCAGAAACAGACGAAGGCGGGACCGCAGCCGCTGGAGAGACTCCGGAGGGAGAGACAAGGAGGAGGTGCGAGAGTCCCAAACGAGACCCAGCCAAGTCCGAACCTGAGAGGGAACCAGATGGGACTTCCTCCAGTTCACCAGGAACCCGAACCCGGCGAGCTGGGAAAGAACCAAATCCCTGGCTAGCAAGCAAGCAGACCGGCTGGGAGCCCAAAACCAGCCAGTCGTCGAGGTAGGCCAACACCCGAACTCCTAGGAGACGCAACCGAGCCACTACTACCCGAGTAAGGCGCGTGAACACGCGAGGTGCCAGGTTCAACCCGAACGGGAGACAACGAAAGCGGTAACCCTGAAGCCC
>WNGS01092554.1:0-11125 GCA_020271785.1 Procambarus virginalis | reverse complement strand
CATGGGTACTATCGAGAAAAAAGTCTTAGTCGACTTGAACTTGAAACCGGCCATATACTGCAGGTATGTTGACGACATTTTTACACAGGTACCTGATGTCAGACATCTGCAGGAGCTGAAGGGGCGTTTGAGCAGAATTCTGTGTTGCGTTTCACTTACGAGATGGAGAAGGTGGGAAGCTGCCCTTTCTAGATGTAACAGTCATGGAAAGGAGCGGAGGTTTCCACACTGCAGTCTACACTAAGGAAACAAACATAGAATGTGCCTAAATGCCAACAGTGACTGCCCAGACAGGTACAAGAGGAGTGGTTGTTAACGCTTATGTCGACCGTGCTCTCAGCCACAGCTCAGAATGGAAGCAAGTCGACGAAGAACTATGTAGGGTAAAGCAGGCCTAGTCAACAACGGCTTCTCCAATGGTTTCATTGAAGACATCATAAGAAGGAAAGTGAAACGACATGCAACCTCTGAAGAGACAACTAATAACACCTATACCCCCTATTAGACTATTTTACAGGAACTTCTCTCCACAATCATAAAATGGAGGAAAGGGTCCTGAAAGATATTGTTAATAGAAATGTTATCCCTACAGACAAAAATCAGAAGATACAACTAACGATTTACTATAAAACCAAGAAAACGGCAACCTACTCATGAGAAACTCTCCAGACACGGAGCAGAACGCTTTTAAAGAGACAAACGTCGTCTATGCCTTCAAATGCCCTTTTGGGGACTGTAAGCCTCAAAAAACTCAGTATAAAGGCAAGACACCAACAACACTTTCCAGGCGTTTAACGATGCATAAGCAACAGGGCTCCATTAAGGAACATATATTCTCTTCCCACAACCAAACCATCACCAGAGAAATCTTAGCAAACAACACAGAAATCATTGATAGATACAGCGACAACAGGCGGCTTGACATCTGCAAGGCACTACACATCAATAAGTCAACACCAGCAATCAACAGCCAATTGACGCACAACTATATTCTACCCACTTCAAGACTCCGCTCCAACATAGAAACATCAAGAAATATGGGCCAATAGGCCTTCTGCAGTTCTATTTGTACCCAACTTCTGCAAATCTATATCCATTATTCCATGTTCTGTGTTTTGTTGAAAGTTTGTTTTTCACCCCACTATTGTACTACATCACCTCACCCAAATGCAGGTATAAGAGCCAATGCTGTTCAGCCATAAGTTCAGTCATAAGTTGTGTGTGGATAAACTAAAGTCTTTGAAAATGTAATAAGTTTACGAAACGCGCTCAAGTGTCGCGTCAGACTAGAAATAAAAATGAATTTTGGAGAATTGATTTTTCATTTACCGTCACCAGTAAAAAGAAACATAAGGAAAATCAAGAAAATTCGTGTTAGAATTATTAATCTTACTTTTTGGTCATATTGAATAATATATGTCTACAGGAAAGACTGCTACCAAAATATACTAGTATATATATATATATATATATATATATATATATATATATATATATATATATATATATATATATATAAATATAAATAAATTTCTTGTTTTTCCTTTATGGTCATCCTCACATGTGTTTTCTTAGGTTGAACCTGAACCATTAACTTTCTTGGGATCCATGGCGTGATATATAATAATTACTTTTATATTCAAACTCCAAAAATGCCGAAAAACAATGAAATTCTTTACGAAGAATTCAAGTATGATTGTCACTAAGCGGTAGGCAGTGGTAAACCGAAGAGCGGTTGACCTTGCCACCAGGAACCACGTGCTAGGTCGCCCATACGCGTATCAACAAAATATGTTTCTCGAGGCAAAGCTCGTAACCCAATTCAAATTTCACAAAGAAATTGGGCTCATAACTTGAAAAGTCTAAAATAGGGGCATTCGTAAGCCGAGGTGTCGCTGTATTTCCCTGCACTAGAGTGCTTTGGAGTCGTACGTAAAACTTGGCCTGCCTCCACTATTCGTGTGATTTCAGTAGAAATCCAGTTGTATGACTTTTCAAAATCAGTGGTGGTACACTTTTCCAAGTCAGTGGTGGTAGAGTATGAGGTTGACAATCTTTATGTACCCAATCCGAACATCTTTACCAATGTGATCATTACTGTCTTCTTATATGTGCTATCAATCTGCTGTACAGTGTCTGTTAATCTTGTTTAAATTACCAATCAAGTTGTCAATGTAATCAACCAGAGCTTTAATATACCAATGTGCTTTAATATACTTAAAAATGAGATGAGAGAGAATTGTTTCTTGCAATGTATCTGTTACCATTTTATTAATTCTGCTAGAATTTACTTACTTAAAATTAACTGTTAGATTAAGGACCTGCCCGAAACGCTGTGCGTACTAGTGGCTTTATAAGATTGTAAATACTATGCTATGTATTCTCTCTAACCCAATGTACCTTCTTGTATAAATAAATAAATAAATAAAATAAATAAATAAATAAATAAATAAATAACAATGTCTTGGTCATGGGTTTGCATCACCACAGAACCCCCAGTGGATTTTCTCACCAATATATATCATGTTAGTGTGATTTTCTGTGTGTATTAATATATATTATTATACTAAAATTATTAAAAACCACCAGTGTCCAGAGTATGGGAAGAGGTTCAGTCAGCTTTATATATGAAGAGGCAACACTTTAATACCATTTAACAATATTTCAAATAATGGCAAAGATACACATGATTTATTAATGGTTTCCTATATCTAGTTAGTTTATAACAAATGGATACAGGTATTAGAGTTTAACCCAAGAAATGCAAAGGAATGATGATAGATATAGGAAGCAGAAAGCCAGATACAAATTATTACTATTAAATTTTTTAATTTTGTTTTCTAACACAAAGTTAAGGGTCCTCTGGTATGTTAGAAGGGCAGGAAGCTCTCCTAAAGTTTCAAAACGTCATGAAAACTGTAAATTTCAAGGTTCCTCTCCTAACCTAACAGCCTAAGCTAGAGGACCCAAAACAGAAAACAGAACCATACGTCACTTTCGTGAGCCGATTTCATTTTGAATTACATCGATTTTCAGCCTGAGTGTGCACATAAGCAAAGAGAGATATTTTTACGAGGACGGGTTGAAGAAACGGGAGGAAGACCTGGGGTTGATATCAGGCCAGACTTGCCCCATGAAGCGCACATTAAGAGGATATCATAAGTGGTTAGTCAACATAAGAACTTCTTTTAGAAACTTGTGTATGGAGTCAATGAAAATTGTATACCAAATATGTCAGGCCAATCCTTGAATGTGCACTCCTGTGTGAAGTCCGTATCTAGTCAAGCCCAAGACTGAATTTAAAAAAAGTTCCAAGAAATGCCACTAAACTAGTACCCAAGATGAGGATTATGAGGTGAGACTATGGGAACTATACCTCAAACCACTAGAAGAAATAAGAGTTATCTGAAACATGATCACAAGATACTCAGAGGAACTAGTAGGGTAGATAAAAAGTTTATTTAACAAAGGTGGTACACACAGGTGGAAACTAAGTGCCAAAATGAGCCATAAGACATTAGAATGAGCTATTTTTGAGTCAGTAGATAACAATGGAATGCACTAGGCAGTGATGTGGTTAAGACAGATGCTATACACAGTTTCAAATGCAGATATGAGAGAAGCTAATAGGCTCAGGAATTTGTTCAACAGTTGATTGACAGTTGAGAGGCTGTCAGTCAAGTGCCTAAAGAGCCTAAGCTCAATCCCAGCAAGCACAATTAAGTGAATACAACCAAGCTGACAAGAAAAAAGCAAACATCTCAAAGTACAGGTCACTTCATTCTTGACTCACAATGAGCAATCCTGGGTTTAGTTCCCTGGTAGACCAGAAATGGGTACATAAGTTTCCTTTCACCTAATGGCACTGTTCATGTAGAAGTAAATAAGGTTGCAGGAGTCAGGTAAATGTGGGGTTACAATTTATAAGAATGTAAACACTTAAGTCATTCTATTCAAACAATTAAGTTTATACATTAATCGTTACTGCCCAAGACCATTTAAGACAGATTTCAAGTTTGATCACTTACCATTTTTTGTCTTATACTGTCCACAAGCACCGGAGACACTCCACTGTTGTTGTTGCTGTTGATTTGGGGGCGACGACGAAACTAGACGTGTGCACCCTGCTGAACCGGAATTCCGGTATGAAACCAAGCCAGATGGCAAAAGAAAGCCAAGTAGCGCTGCTCATCTAGCGACACCCGAATACCACCGGCAGTGCAGGCCCACACTACACACAGGGTAACAACCCCGGCAGAGTGAGAGCCAGGCGCCCTCCACGTCCAGAGGGAACACAGCAGCCTCCAGCGCAAGCCGGACCCAACCACCTCTCGCCCAAGTCGGCGCCAGACCCCCGCTCAACGCCAACAAGCCGGAAACCGCTAGAAAATCTATCAACCCGCCCTTGGCGATATAGACACCGGGCGTCACAACCATTCGGGCAGTTGAATATTACTGCCTTAAGGCAAAACGTAACCCAGTGTACAGGAAAAGCAAAATATTAACCAGCGACCTCTAGGCAGCCGCACAGCGAAATGCACAAAGTTCCCTCTGTTGTGTTGATTTAGGGGTGACGACGATCGTGGGATCGGATGCGCCCACAAAGTTCCCTGTGACTTGTAAACAAAGATTCTGACGAGGAAACGAGCCTAAACCTAAGATTAGTCTATATCAATTTATTTATTTATTTATTTACAAGTACAATGAGTATGTAAGATTACATAATTTATTTATTAATTTATATACACACGAGTTCTTATATTCATGTACAGCCAATTGCACGCATTTTTTGTATTAACAAGCTTAGGAATACACTTCAATGTGCTGCTACCTTATTCTGTATGAAAGATTACACAGTGTAGTTCAAAAACTAGTTATAAGTTCATCTAATATTCCCATCTCACAGGATGGTTAGTCATACATGGAATCAGGGAAGAAAATATATGTCTCAATATAAATATAAATAAATATGTTTATTCAGGTAAGGTACATACATACAAGTGATGTTACATTAATGGATCGATTTATAGATAGAGCTAGTACATACAATGCCTAAAGCCACTATTACGCAATGCGTTTCGGGCAGGAAGAACATTAATATCTAGAAGTCTATCTATAGTCTCCGTGGTGTAGTGGTAAGACACTCGCCTGGCGTTCCGCGAGCGCTATGTCATGGGTTCGTATCCTGGCCGGGGAGGATTTACTGGGCGCAATTCCTTAACTGTAGCCTCTGTTTAACGCAACAGTAAAATGTGTACTTGGATGAAAAAACGATTCTTCGCGGCGGGGATCGTATTCCAGGGACCTGCCCGAAACGCTACGCGTACTAGTGGCTGTACAAGAATGTAACAACTCTTGTATATATCTCAAAAAAAAAAAAAAAAAAACTTAATACTAATTGAGCATAAAGAATAAAATGTGTTGAGAACAAATACAAATAAAGAAAAAAAAGGGGGAACATGACTGAAAAAGCAGCACAAATACAAAAGGTTGACAAACAGCGTTGATTAAAAAAATAACAGACATGGGTTGACAATAGAGGGGTAAGGTAGGTTACAACAGTTGCGTCCGGACCACGGTCACAGGCGGTCACGGGGTTGGCGCTCTTGGTGGGAGGTGGAGTCTTGCCCCACACTCTTCGTTTTTGCACGTGGTGATACAGGATATTGTGAATTTGTTCTCGATTGTTGACTGTCGAAGAAATGGCTGAGGCGGTATGCCTAAGTGGTAGTGAGGAGGACAGACAAGATGATAACAGACCGTTTGAAGTAGTAGTGAACAGAAAGAAGCGGAGAAATAATAACAGACAGCGAGACAGTGAGAGTGACGAGGAAATTACTAAGAGACAGAAGAATGAGACCCTACTCAGCAGGACTCAAGACAAGCCATTTAATAGCAGGAAGAGGCTGTTGTTCCCTACAACATGCCAATTGAATTTCCGCCAAAAGCTGGCGTGGACGGTAAGTCTGGCTAAGGAATTTTTGGATTACGAACCACTCTTCAAGGAGGGTCTTCACCGGCCCTACATAACAGTTGGGACTGAACAGGCCGTGGAACGCCTCACGACGGTTGGTTTTAAAGATGTAGTGATGGTTCCTCCAGAAGAAGGTATGTTGCACACAAAGATCATAGTTTTCAAGTTTCCAACTTATTTGGATCCTGACTGTCTTCTTCTTAACAATGATAATGTTGTCTGGGCAAAGAGAAACATTGTCCGTGGTGACAAACAAAGCCAGGTTGTTGCCTTGGTAAAGGGTGAGGCGCCAGAGAAAATTTTTGTGCAAGGACTAGGCTATAGGAACGTTGCAAAATACGTTGAGGAGCCCATACTGTGCATGAAGTGCTCACGTTGGGGACATATGGCATGGAAATGCCAGTTTGACCCCAGGTGTCGGTATTGTGGGAAAAAACACGACTCACGAGAGTGTAGAGTCAAGATTGAAAGAAGTGAAAAAGTCGTACCATTTTGTTGTAACTGTCGAGGCAGCCACAATGCTGGTTCCTCTCTATGCCCCATGAAGCCTCATCTGAAAGAGACTAGGACGGGTCCTACAAGCAGGATAGATGTGTCCTCGCAGCAAGGAAAGATCGTTCAAGAGGAACATGGAGGAAACAGCTGGAAGCCAACGACAGCCCCTATGTTCAATGTGTGGGAGAAAGGGGCGGAGAAAATAAAGGCGAGCCTAGGGAAAGTAAATCAGGCAGTGGAAAAACTGAAACCTTGTGAGGACAAGGTTCAGGACAATATGGTCACCTCTGAGGTAGGTAATCAAATTTTGGAGTATCTAAAAAAACTAGATAAGAGGATTGAGGCATTGGAAAAATTGGCTATGGAAGGTAGACGGGGTGAAGATGGTGGTGAAACAGGACGTGTAATTGAAAGTAAAACAGGACGTGAAATGGAAAGTGAAAAGTGCGTAGAAGAAAGTAATGATGTGCATGAGGTAACGATGATAGAGGATAGTCAGGAGAATACACTTTCTAGTAGTGTTAGCAGTGTTCAACCTCCTGTTGTGACAAATGATGAAAGAAAAGTTAAAGTAAAACGGTATACAGAAATAACAAAGAAAATAGATATGAATAATATTACCTTCGATGTTAGTAGTAGTTGTGCTAGTGAGGAGAAAGAAAAAATGTTACGGTGTTGGAAGGAAGTTACTAAGGTAATCTCGTATCTAATGGAATGTGATGGGCAGGGCAAAGGTAGTTTTATTATTAATCATGGATGAAAGTAAATTGAGCATATTATCTTGGAACGTTAATGGATTAAAAACTAGAGCGGTGGATGTACACTATTATACTCTTAGAGAGGATATTGACATAGTAGCACTCCAGGAAACTGGGGATAGGGATGGTAGCATTCTGAGGCTAAATGGCTATAGAGGTTTTCACTTATATGCTGATGGAGGAACTAGGGGGGTCTCATGTTATGTCAAAAGTACCATACCTGTCGAGATAACTGGAATCCCTCAGAGATATAGAGGTATTGAAAGTATTTGCTTGCGGATACAATTAAAGGACCGAGAGTTAAATTTCATTAATCTATACATCTCTGATAGCTCCCTTGATTTAAGATACTTGCCAGATTCCTTCTTTTCTGAAGATACACTTGTGGTAGGGGATTTTAATGCCAGACATCCAGCTTTAGGATCAAGGGGTAAAGCAAATAGGAATGGTTGCAGATGGTACCAGTTTTTGCAGGAACATGAAGATGTTCAGCTGCTGGGCGAGCCCTATCCTACTCATTTGAGGGGAGGGAGATTAGATTATGCTTGTTTGATAAATGCTGAGGGCATAGAGGGGAATTGTCTTACTGTGGATGAAATGCTAAGTGATCATTTTGCATTACAAATACAGCTTAAAGTAGATAAAAAGCATGCCTGCCTTCAGAGGAAAAGGTTAAAGTTTAATGAGGGAGAATTAAGGGGTCTTGTTGGCCATATTAAGTCTTGGTATGATACTTATAAGCCAGTTTCAGCAGAAGCATTTTATGAAGATTTAATTAAGGAGGTAGATGTATTTAATGCAACATTGAACCGGAAAACATCTAGTATAAAAAAGCATCCCCCCAGAAAAGGAAATTATACACATGACGAGATGCTTAAGGGGTGGACATTAACAATGAGGAGAGCTCACAGGAATTGGAATAGGAATGGTAGGACTGAGGAAGGGAAGAATGCTTTACTAGCAGTTGCTAGGCTGTGTGGGGAGAAGAGAAAGGAAATTAGGAGCAAGTATTGGCAGGAGTTTGCAGAGAAAGTTGGGAGTAACAGAAACTTGAAAGAAATCTGGCAAGACGTAAATAAAATAAGGGGTAAAAAGCATAATTTTGTTGCACATCCTGACCCGCAAGGAATTGCAAATGGTCTCGTAAATAAATGGGCGGAAGCTGCCAAACTTAGTTCATTACCCGCTGTAACGAGAGAGTCATTAGATTCTTGGAAAGATCTAAGAATGAATTTTATACTTACAGCAGGTAACAGTGGTGATGTCACTTGCACAGGTATTACCAGAGAAGAACTAATAACGGCGATTAAAGTTGGGAAATCTACCGCCCCTGGGGAGGATGGAGTAACTTATGAAATACTTAATGAACTTGCCATTATGACGAAAAGCCCACTTTTAGATCTCTTTAATATTAGTTATAAAGAGGGCAGTATTCCCAGTAAATGGAAAAAAGCTATGGTCATCCCTATCCCTAAAGCCAATGGAGAGTACAGACCTGTGTCTTTAACCTCGTGTTTTTGTAAAATGATGGAGAGGATCATTTTAAATAGACTTTTATATATAATAGGTGATCAGCTGTCTAGTAATTTGTTCGGGTTCCTCAAAGGAAAAAGTACCTCTGATTGTATTATTAAATGTCTAGCTAATGAAAATGATTATTATAGAATTTTTATTGATTTACAAGGAGCTTTTGATAAAGCCAACAAAGAGGTTATTTTATATGAATTAGCTGGTCTTGGTGTTAAAGGGAGATTATTGCGCTGGATAGGGGATTATCTTTATGAAAGGAAGGCTCAGGTGTGGTATCAAGGTTGTATGTCAGGTGTGAGGTCTTTTGAACTCGGCACACCTCAGGGAGGCGTGTTGAGTCCCACCCTGTTTAATGTACTAATGAATAAGATAGCATCTGAGAGATACTCAAATGGGGTAACTCCAATCATATATGCCGATGATATTTTGTTTCAGGGCAAAGATATTTCAAAGGTTCAAACAGTGTTGGACAATTTCGGATACCTGTGTCATCATATGGGACTGGTGGTTAATGAAAACAAAACTAAGTTTGAATGTAGAAGTCGGAGGCCCATTATATTGAAAATAAATGGTAAAAATATAGAGAGAGTTAATATATATAAATATTTAGGCATATATGTTGGATATACCCATGAGAGTTTGGAAGCTGAGATGAACAGACTGTTGGGTCAATGTCGGAAGAGATTACAACCTCTGAAGGCCTTGGCATGCTGTGGAAAGGGAGTGGGAGTCCCTGTGCTACGAATGATATACTTGAGTACTGTAAGATCTCTTATTGATTATGCTGCACCTGTCATTTCTTGTTTTGGTAAAGGTAGGATGGGCAAGTTGGAGAAGGTACAAAATGAAGCCATGAGAATTATCTTAGGATGCCCAAGAAATGCTATGATTGAGATAATGAGGATGGAGCTTAATCTGCAGAGTATTGGGGATAGAATTTCAGAGATAAATGTAGCCTCTGCCATTAGATTAATGAGAGGTGGGGGAGCTAATGAATTAATCCTCTCGGTTCAAAAGGTGGGAAGTAGTGAACAGTGTATGATGAAGAAGAGAGTATATATGAATAACTTATGTTCTAATGTTATAAAGTATGATGTTATTACAGAGTGTATTGCTGTGCCCAAGAGAAAAGTCACACCACCATGGGAGGATTGTAATGTAGATGTAGTAATTACTCCCTTGCAAAAGAAAAAAAGTATGTATGAAATAGGAGAGCTGAGGGCGACATATGATTGTATAATTAAAAACTGCCTACAGAAAACACTCTACATGTATATTGTGATGGGTCAGTAGCTAGGGATGGGAAGGCAGGATGTGGAGTCTTGATCAGGGAGTACACTGACATCGGCACTGTAGATACTGTTATTGGACGCCGCTTAACTGACAATGTCTCTTCAACGCAGGCTGAACTCCAAGGTGTATTAGCAGGATTACAGGAAGTAGTTAAATGTGGTAAAAATGCTTGCTTCTTTATTGACAGCAGAGGAGCGTTAGAGTCTTTAAATAGCAGACGCCCAGTATATCAGAATATTGTGATAGAGTGTAGAGAGAATGTTAAGAAATTAGAAAAAACTGGGTATAAAGTAAGATTCATGTGGATCCCTTCACATGTGGGAATCCTGTTGAATGAGGTAGTTGATGACATAGCGAAAAGAGCCACTGAAAAACCTCTTGTTGATGTTATATGTCAGTTAACCTTGAAACAAATAAAAACAAGAATCAAGATGATCCAAGAGGGTGAAGAAATGATAAAGAGAATGGCAATGGTGGACAGTAGTAACACACTTAAGCATTATTCAATAATAAATACAAATTCGTCCTTCACCTATGGTAAAGGAAAGTCTACTTGGAAGGATTCAATTTACATGAGATTAAGATTAGGATACAAATATATCTGGCAATACGGTGTTGATGTCAGTGAAGAAGATAAGGAGTGTAAATTATGTAGTATGCCGCACGCCCACACCTTAGAACATTATGTATTAGAGTGTCAACTTATTGAAAACTATAGAAATAAGGAATTAAATAGCGTACCACATCAAATTGTTTGGATGTGTGATAATGGTATGATAGACAGTATACTTAGGAGCTACAAGAAGTTTGCCCCAAGAGTGTGACAATTATATACTGTACTTGCTATATTAACCTGCAATGTTAAATGGGATTCTTGTAATATGCTGTACTTACTATATTAACCTGCAATGTTAAATGGGATTCTTGTAATGTTATTTGTGTATTTGACTCACTGAATTTGTGCGCCCCTTGAGGGACTTGAAGTAGAGGGGGGTAGAAATAGCCTAAGCTACTCTATCCCTTTGAGATGTATTTCTTGCTTATCTCAATAAACATACTTGAACTTGAACTTGAA
>WNGS01092536.1:11473-22394 GCA_020271785.1 Procambarus virginalis | reverse complement strand
CCCTGGAGTCTGGTGAAGCCCGCCCCTGGAGCCTGGTGAAGCCCGCCCCTGAGCCTGGTGAAGCCCGTCCCTGGAGCCTGTTGAAGCCGTCCCTGGTGCTTGGTGAAGCCCGCCCCTGGAGCCTGGTGAGAGCCCGCCCCTGGAGCCTGGTGAGCCCGTCCCTGGAGCCTGGTGAGAGCCCGCCCCTGGAGCCTGGTGAAGCCCGCCCCTGGAGCCTGGTGAAGCCCTCCCCTGAAGCCTGGTGAAGCCCGCCCCTGGGCCTGGTGAAGCCCGCCCCTGAAGCCTGTGAAGCCCGCCCCTGGAGCCTGGTGAGCCGTCCCTGGAGCCTGGTGAAGCCCGCCCCTGTAGCCTGGTGAAGCCCGCGCCTCTGGAGCCTGGTCAGAGCCTCTCCGCTCACAAAGACCAGACAAACGTCTCCCAACAGGTATATTGAAACACGTAATTGTCGAGGATATGCAAGGTGTTATGGTGTTAAGACTGAAGCTCATATCAGGAGGATAACATCAGCAGCATATGCCAGGTTTGGCTAACATAAGACGGCCTTTAGAAACTTGTGCAAGGAATCTTTCAGAACATTATATACCACATATGTCAGACCAATCCTGGAGTATGCGGCTCCAGCGTGGAGTCCATATCTAATCAAGCATAAGACTAAACTGGAAAAGGTTCAAAGGTTTGCCACCAGACTAGTACCAGCTGAGAGGTATGAGCTACGAGGAGGCGACTGCAGGAATTAAACTCACTTCGTTGGAAGACAGAAGAGTTAGGGGGGACATGATCACCAATTCAAGATTCTCAGGGGAATCGACAGGGTTGATAAAGATAGG
Source organism: Procambarus virginalis (assembly GCA_020271785.1). Lineage (NCBI taxonomy): Eukaryota > Metazoa > Arthropoda > Malacostraca > Decapoda > Cambaridae > Procambarus > Procambarus virginalis. Next base: position 21,567 of record WNGS01092536.1, on the reverse strand, counting down.
CTGTTTAACACAAGGGCACAACGCCTAGGGACACAGGTGGAAACTGAGTGCCCAAATGAGCCACAGAGATATTAGAAAGAACTTTTTTAGTGTCAGAGTGGTTGACAAATGGAATGCATTAGGAAGCGATGTGTGGAGGCTGACTCCATACCAGTTTCAAGTGTATATGATAGAGCCCATTAGGCTCAGGAAACTGTACACCTGTTGATTGACGGTGAGAGGCGGGACCAAAGAGCCAGAGCTCAACCCCCGCAAGCACAACTAGGTGAGTACCAACACACCAACACATCCCCAGGAAGCAGCCCGTAGCATCTGTCTAACTCCCAGATACCTATTTACGACAGGTGAAGAGGTACATCAGGGTGAAAGAAACTACCATTTGTTTCTGTTTCTGCCGATAATTGCACTCTGGCCCTTATGACTAAGACCCACGAGCGCTTTCCACTCAGCCGCGAGGCCGCAGACCGTGTGTGTTGTGTGTGTGTGTGTGTGTGTGTGTGTGTGTGTGTGTGTTGTGGTGTGTGTGTGTGTGTGTGTGTGTGTGTGTGTGTGTGTGTGTGTGTGTGTGTCTGTGTGTGTGTGTGTGTGTGTGTATGCGTGTGTGTTGTGAATGTGTGTGTGTTGTGAGTGTGTGTGAATGTGGTGTGTGGGTGTTTTAAATGTAGTCATGTGTGAATCCCGCTGTTAATAGAGATATAACATGATTTCTCGTTCGTCATAATATTTCTGTAATAAATGTAATGAAAAACCTGTATATTAGACATGCTACGAGAGGACTAAGACATGGTAATTCTTACCACCTAAATTTTCCTTTTCACTTGGCCGAAGTTACGGAGTAGTGATGAGCCGGGTCCCTCCCGGCGGTGCTCTCTCTCAACACTCCACACACACGCGTGTAAACACAACTTTAGGCCAAGGTAAAAATGCACACTTGACAACCCATTTACGCTTAAAAAACACTTCAAGAAACTTTCGTCTGCCTTAGATCTTGACGCGATGATAAGCTAACTGTGTTTACATCCGGCATGACATGAAGTTGGTCGGATTAAACGAAGCCTCGTATTTGTACAGCAAAATTACATTTTGACCAAATTAATGTGAGTTGGTGGTAAAGTGGAAGATATATAGAGAGACTCCCTAAGTCTAGGATGTTGTCTAAGACGTCCTTGTGGCCACATTGTCTCAAGTGTTGGGTGGTGATGGAGGTAATGTCTCCAGTCCTCTACGACAGCCAACTGCGCCAAGTTCTCACCTTCCCTCGATACATACTGCCAATCAATGTAATGGAATACAAACAGCCTACTTCAGTGGCTGTCTCTCTCACTATACCTGGTCCACTGTGGCCCGTGTGGACCACTTCTCTCTGTCTCTCTCTCTCTCTGTCTCTCTCTCTCTCTCTCTCTCTCTCTCTCTGTCTCTCTCACTATACCTTGTCCACTGTGGGCCGTGTGGACCACTTCTCTCTGTCTCTCTCTCTCTCTGTCTCTCTGTCTTTATCTCTCTCTCACACACACACACACAGGACATGCGTGAAACGGTTATCATAGTGACACTGAGACACCAGAGGTACCAGTGCGCGTGTACCACGCCACCAGGTCTCCCCCTCACGCCCAAGAGAGGGGGAGGGAAGAGAGAAGTAGGCAAGATAACACAGGAAGGAGGGTACAGGCGCTAAGTCAAGAGGGATTTTAAATTTGTTTTGTATATTTTCTACCATTGACGTTGTCATTCGTATTTACAATACTAATATATATTCCTTTCTTCAGATCTCCATGGAGAGAGTTAGAGATATATGAGTGAAACGAGTTACTGAACATTCACACACAGCTGACTGTAGCACTCTGACAATGCTGACCAGTATACATACAACCTGGTCTGTCTTACATACACAGCATTAGAGGTCACTTCTCCTCCATATAGAGCAGTGGGTTGTTAAGCGCTGCGCCACAGGAGGGAGTGAGGGAGTGGTGGGGGGGGGGGTGAATGTAGACGTCAACCTTCGTCTAAAAATAGCATCTGACATTTGTTCTTAGTTGACGCAAGACTTAACATTTATCTCAGGCGTCCCAGCTGCTCCTCACCCCTGGTCCAGCTGCTCCTCACCCCGGGCCCCAGCTGCTCCTCACCCCGGGCCCAGCTGCTCCTCACCCCGGGTCCAGCTGCTCCTCACCCCGGGCCCAGCTGCTCCTCACCCCGGGCCAGCTGCTCCTCACCCCGGGCCCAGCTGCTCCTCACCCCGGGCCCAGCTGCTCCTCACCCCGGCCCAGCTGCTCCTCACACCGGGGCCCAGTTGCTCCTCACCCCGGGCCCAGCTGCTCCTCACCCCGCGCCCAGCTGCTCCTCACACCGGGCCAGCTGCTCCTCACACCGGGTCCAGCTGCTCCTCACCCCGGGCCCAGCTGCTCCTCACCCCGGGCCCAGCTGCTCCTCACCCCGGGCCCAGCTGCTCCTCACCCCGGCCAGCTGCTCCTCACACCGGGCCAGCTGCTCCTCACCCCAGGCCCAGCTGCTCCTCACCCCTGGCCAGCTGCTCCTCACCCCGGGCCCAGCTGTTCCTCACCCCGGGCCAGCTGCTCCTCACCCCAGGCCCAGCTGTTCCTCACCCCGGGCCCAGCTGTTCCTCACCCCGGGCCCAGCTGCTCTTCACCCCGGGCCCAGCTGCTCTTCACCCCGGGCCCAGCTGCTCCTCACCCCGGGCCCAGCTGCTCCTCACCCCAGGCCCAGCTGCTCACCGCGGACCCAACAGTCTTACGTCACAGGTGCCTTCCTTGCAAGGCTTCACCCACGTCTTCTATTGGGTTGGGAGCGGCAGGTTTTATGTGCGCGCGTTTGAGCTTACGAGACCCATATTGAGTTACCTGGAAGTCCTCTTCAAGAGCAGCAAATGAAGTTTATTTCCAGCCGGCTGCAAAGTTTTTGGTGAGTGGGTACTTAGGGTTAGGGTTTGGGGGGGGAGGGGAAGAGGATCGGGTTGGAACAGGTTCGGGTACCTTTTTAGGGTCGGATGGGACTATATCGTATAGGTGCTGAGTAAGATCTTCCAACCTTTATGTACAATATTGTAACTTTTGCTGCTCGACTTATAGACCCAGTAAAGTATACTGTATACTGGGATTTTTATTGTTATTAATATACTTAGGTACATCTGAATTTATACAGCCACCATAGACTATATGAAATATGGCATAGTTTGTGTAAGTAGTGAATAAAGTAGCACTGATATCCTATCACAGGTAGTCGCTATCAAATGTTGGGTGCATTATGACGATATCTTCAAGAACACGAGAATTAATAACGTGAGATAATGACCCAGTTCCTGGTCACAGAGTTTGCACCTGGAGTGCTCAGGATTGGGAGATCCGTCACCTGTAGCCACCTGCCACAGGTGACGGTACCTGATCCTGGCAACCACTGTGTCGCACAGTCTGGTGCACTTTTGGTGCTGCCCATAAACGTTTCGGAGGTAAACAAATCATAGCTTTTTATACTGCTGCTTTCAGGCCTTTGGAAGGCAATAATTCCTGTTCTATCAGACCTGAGTGTTTGGAGCCATACAATCTTAACAACAGACATGGGGATGCCTCAGTTTACCTCACCTTCATCACTGGTATTGATAAGCTATGTTTGTATCATTTTGATGGGGTATGTGTATGGGAGATGATACCCATACAAGAGAGATTCTAAAACCTTTATTCTGTGCAGTGAGCTGGATACTTATGATTGCTATTAAGAGGTTTTGTTGTCAATCTTGCAGGAGAAGATTTCAAGTGCTTGAAGAGCAGAATTTGAATCACAAAATTTATTCCTCTTCCTGTCGTTTTTAGCATACTGGTAGCTAGGTGCAATGTAACTAGTTCTGTTTGTGTAGAGTGCAGCCACTTGTTTAACCTAACGCTGACAGTCTGCCTGCAACTATTAGTTCTACAAAACCTACAAATTGCTGCAGTGCGTCCTGTTGATGATTGCAATCACCTATCAATTCAGACACAATGCTCATGAGATTCTAATTTTGTATAGATATTTATATATTTAGGTCCATGAGCATTTGTGCAGTTAATGTAAACGGGGAGTACAGTGTGTGTCAAGAACTCGCTACCCTAAACTATATGAAGTTTGATAGTACAGTACAGTGTGTTAAATACTAGCTACGTGATGCTAACAATCCCCATCTCGCAGGAAGGTACTTTATACAGGGTCATGTGATGAGTAGCCTGTACTGCCAAATTATGGGCGCATTATGAGGATATCCTCAAAAACAGCATCGTTAAGGAGTAATTTTTTTTTTTTATTAATACATTAGGTACATCAGGAGTAATTTCAACAATGGCGCCGCAATAGTCTACGGTCCTGCCCACCCACATTTCATTACCTCGGCTCTTAACTTTGCCTCTACGGGACAATAAGGATTGAAGTCACTCTAACAATAATAAATCCCCATAGAATGGTTGAAGACTAGAACACAAAACCCAAACACAAAGAGAACGTTATAACACAGAGCCGCTATGGACGCATTGAGCCGCTATGGCTGCATAGAGCTGCTATGGCTGTATTGTTCCGCTATGGACGCATAGAGCCGCTATGGACGCATTGAGCCGCTATGGCTGCATAGAGCTGCTATGGCTGTATTGTTCCGCTATGGACGCATAGAGCCGCTATGGACGCATTGAGCCGCTATGGCTGCATAGAGCTGCTATGGCTGTATTGGGCCGCTATGGACGCATAGAGCCGCTATGGACGCATTGAGCCGCTATGGCTGCATAGAGCTGCTATGGCTGTATTGGGCCGCTATGGACGCATAGAGCCGCTATGGCTGTATTGGACCGCTATGGACGCATAGAGCCTCTATAGCTGCATTGGGCCGCTATGGACGCATAGGGACACTGTTAAGCCACAGAGACAGCTGTGGACACATTGGGACACTGTGGAGACACAGAGACACTATGGAGCCACAGGGACAGCTGTGGACACATTGGGACACTGTGGAGACACAGAGACACTATGGAGCCACAGGGACAGCTGTGGACACATTGGGACACTGTGGAGACACAGAGACACTATGGAGCCACAGGGACAGCTGTGGACACATTGGGACACTGTGGAGACACAGAGACACTATGGAGCCACAGGGACAGCTGTGGACACATTGGGACACTGTGGAGACACAGAGACACTATGGAGACACAAAGACAGCTATGGAGCCACAAAGACAGCTATGGACGCATAGAGCCACTATGGCTGCATTAGGCGCTTTGGACGCACAGAGCCGCTATGGACGCATACAGCCGCTATGGCTGCATTAGGCGCTTTGGACGCACAGAGCCGCTATGGCTGCATTGGACCGCTATGGACGCACAGGGACGCTGTGGACGCATAGAGACGCTTTGGACGCATAGCGTTGCTATGGACGCATAGGGACACTGTGGAGACACAGGGACAGCTGTGGACACATTAGGACACTATGGAGACACAGGGAGAGCTATGGACACATCTCTGCGAGGGTTGGTGTTCACCAGAGCTCGTGCTACAGAAAGATATAAATACTTGTGAATATTCCCGTACACCATAATAAGCTGACAAGTGCATGACTACAGACAGACAGATAAACTGACAGCGACAGACAGATAAATAATTATGAGGAGAGACAGCTAAGACAGTACGACTGTATCACGTTTGTATTGCACTATTTTCCCCCGTCTGACATTCAATCTTGCTCTGTCAACATCAATGTTTGTTTATATTTTGTAGAAAACAAATGAATAAAACCCAAACATTTATAAACCTAAAGCGCTTACACATGTTCAAAATGATTTTCAACTCAAGTAATTGTTTCATATTGAACTATTTGTTTATAAATAAGTTACCGCAATATTTTATACAATATTTGTGTACAAGATATTGCAGAGGTGGAACTGAGTGATGCTTCCTTTATTGTCATGTGGTAATGTTTAGCCTTTGTATGTCCCTTTGTCGTCTAGCTGGTCGACGTCTAGCTGGTCGACGTCAAACTGGTCGACGTCAAGCTGGTCGACGTCAAGCTGGTATACGTCAAGCTGGTCGACGTCAAGCTGGTCGACGTCACCCTGGTTGACGTCAAGCTGGTCGACGTCACCCTGGTTGACGTCAATGTGGTCGACATCAACTTCCACAGACGTGGTCGGACATTTACAAGGCTAACCAGCATATATACGATAAGGTAGAGAGGAGAGGCGGCCGCCGGGAGCACTATCCACACGGGGCTCGGACTGACCTATGACGCAGCCCTCTACTATCCCTGGTCTTTAGAGTATAAAAGATTTACTGTAATCTGTAGAGGCGAGGCCGCGCGGGGCTTTGTTTAGTGGTGAGATAAGGTCACTGTGGCCTAGCTGTGGCAGCACGGTCTCCTGACGCCACGGACCTGACGCCACGGACCAGACGCCACGGACATGACGCCACGAACCAGACGCCACGGACCTGACGCCACGAACCAGACGCCACGGACCTGACGCCACGGACCAGACGTTAGGGACCTGACGCCACGGACCTGACGCCACTGACCTGACGCCACGGACCTGACGCCACGGACCTGACGCCACGGACCTGACGCCACGGAACTGACGCCACGGACCTGACGCCACGGACCTGACGCCACTGACCTGATGCCACGGACCTGACGCTACGGACCTGACGCCACGGACCAGACGTCAGTGACCAAGCCAACATGACAACTTAAACTAATGACTTGTGTTTCCAAACTCTCGATTGACTGATGAAGATTACGCCACCAAAGAGGTGGCACGGGCAGGAATAACCCGTATTCGAAACACTTGATAAGAAGTTAGGTTTTAATGGTGCCTCTCCTAATACTTGTACTCTCCAAATACTTCTAATAGACTCCTTTCAGACTAGTTTTTATTTGTGTATGTCGCGAACAAGTCCCTTCAGTGTATTTGTTTACCATACAATTAAATTTCTTTCTTTATTATGCACCCCATTACCATGTTGTGGGTGGTGGTGGAAAGGGTTAAATAGACACATAATGGTTCAGGGACTGAACCCATTATGTGTTTAGTTAAGCAAGTGACAATCTTTTGAAGCTAATTACACAATTCTTAATTTTTCATACACATGTACATATATACATATACAAATAAATTAATCTTTTAATATCACAAATGATTCAACAAGAGGCTCACAACAGTCACTATACAAGGCACTTTACATCTATGGTGAGTCACACAGTTACTAGTCTTGCTCTACACCCACCCAACTGGGCGGCAGCTTTACAGTCATGTGCTCCACACCCACCCAAGTGGGCGGCAGCTTTACAGTCATGTGCTCCACACCCACCCAAGTGGGCGGCAGCTTTACAGTCATGTGCTCTACACCCACCCAAGTGGGCGGCAGCTTTACAGTCATGTGCTCCACACCCACCCAACTGGGCGGCAGCTTTACAGTCATGTGCTCCACACCCACCCAACTGGGCGGCAGCTTTACAGTCATGTCCTCCACACCCACCCAACTGGGCGGCAGCTTTACAGTCATGTGCTCCACACCCACCCAACTGGGCGGCAGCTTTACAGTCATGTGCTCCACACCCATCCAACTGGGCGGCAGCTTTACAGTCATGTGCTCCACACCCACCCAACTGGGCGGCAGCTTTACAGTCATGTGCTCCACACCGACCCAACTGGGCGGCAGCTTTACAGTCATGTGCAGGCAGCATCTACAGTAAGCAACCTTTGGTTACTTCGCTAAGATTTCGGGCAGCACATCATTATGAATGAAGTACTTATACATTTCTTGGACACTATTGATGGTGTTATCTCTGAATTCCGCGATTTTTTCACATTCCATTATATAATGACGCAAAGTATGCGAATAGTTCTGCTGACAGAGTTTACCTTTAGTCAAGTCTACATCAGCAGATGTTACAAACTGCCAGAGGTACTTGTAGCCGAGCCTAAGCCTACCAGTGGTAACATCTAGAAGTCTGCTAACCTCATTGGATGACCCATAGACGTGCAGTTCTTCCTGCATATCAGAATGATAGATGGCGCAACTGGTGGGAATTTGATGTTTACCTTTTTTAAACCTATTCTCAAAACTAAGTTCACCAGATCAAGTTTCTTGATGAGCCTTAAGACACTTTCATGATTACTTCTGTTCCTATAAAGTTGAGAGCCTCGCTGGAGCCTTGTTCTCCAAGATCAGTATTACGGTGTCGCCACCTTCACTGGAGTAAGGCGTGGCGATTTCGGCGCCATCTAAGGGTCATTGCCACGGTTCCCCTGATAGTGGACGCTACGTGGACAACGCCATCTGTTGGTGGTGGCGTGGCAGCGACAAATGGCTCTGGTTTCCTGCCCTAGACAGCAAGAGAGGTCGACGTGGATGACCTCTGGTGGATGGCGTGTCACGTTCAGCGCCTTCTAATGTGCTACAGTGCATAATGCCAACTCCCAGGTGAATGAGTGTTACCTCATGGTTTCCCCAGTGTACCGTCCGTCTAACTGATGACGGTTTATGTCCACAGAAGTGTCGTGCGGAGGTGATTGTACTGAGGAAGGCAGTTTATCATGGGCAGTCCTTGTACTCTCAGCTTGGTCCTGGAAGAAGACTAAATAAGCCGCCGTCGATCTGAGCAGTGTGTTAGCTGCTAATATACGCAGTGTTGGTATAGATCGACGTACCCGAGATAGGCTTGGGGAGAGTAGCGGACGACAGTGAGGTGCCTATAGTGATGTGCTGCTAGCAAGCTGCTAGAGGCTTCTGCTGAGGGATTAGCTCCCCCTGTGTGAGTTCGTGTGAGACCCCTCTCAGCGTGTTGGTGAAGTCCTCTGCCAGTGGGTAGCTGGAGAGCGAAGGTGGGGTGAAGACACCTCGAGATACAATGTCGGTGGACTGGCGCAGGTAAAAGGTGAATTCGCCAGTGTTTGTCAGTACGCGTGGACGAGGACTGAAGGGAGGAAACACTGGAGTGGGTGAACACTGCAAACGCTTGTCCTGCGTGAAAGCGACACTCGTGTTCATTAGTGTTGTTATAATCTATTTAAATCTATATATATATAATGGTGAAAGTGTAAATATATTGGTAAAGGGAATAGTGTATTGTTTATCCCCACCCCCCCCCCCTTATTCTTTATTGCACTATACAGTCAGTTCTTGAAAGCCTATTAACGACTTTGGTCGGATACACTTAGAGGTAACCAGGTCCATCAAGGACCTGGTTACTGATCCTAAGTGGCCATAACAATCAGTGTTCAGTATCTGGCGTCTAGGAGCTGGAGCCTTGCACTCCAAGAACTGGTGTTCCAGCATCTGGTGTGAAGGAACTGGAAGATGCATTGAAATTCCCGAAGGTTGCTCCTACATTCTTCAGGCTTGCGTGTTCTTCAGGCGATGGCTCCTTTTCTCTCTCGTTTAAAAGCTGCTTTCACCTTGACTAACTGCTGAATCTTCACCCTTGCTTCCTCGCCTTTCTCTCCAAGCAGGTGGTTCACATATTCTAAGAGCAGCACATGTCTGTGGACCGGTTCTGAAGAACTTAATGCCAACATTTCTGCTGGCGCTGTAGCTCTGGGTGAAGTTGGTCCAGCGATATATCGCACACTTGAAGCCGCTCCACCTAATATTCCCACCGACTTTTACGTTTAATAAATCTCCAGAATGACGACACATCAAAACCTTCTCTCTGTCTTAAGGGATATTCCTCTCTTCCTTATGGTCACCGCCACCAGTCCACCCACTTCCCTTCTGAACTTGTCATCGTGTCTAAGTTTATTCAGTTTTGTGGAGAGGAACAGAGTTCTGTGGCTGGTGTCCTGAAGTAGCAACTCTCTAAGCGCCTCTTAGAGTCTGCACGATAACAAACTGGTCTGTAATTTACAGCAGCTTCTCTCATCCAATTTTATAATATTGGTGTAAGCGCGGGCGTTCCTCCTGCCATGTGGCCGTCTCCAGGGGGACCTTGCTTGTGGCTTGAGTTATGTTAGCCCACTGGCTACCACCTGTTTCATCCCCTGGTTATTGTCCTCATAATGTCTCTCATATCTTTTTTTACATCATGTGTGTCACTATTATGTTATGTAGAAGTGTGTGTGTGTATTCTCGCC
>WNGS01092536.1:0-10473 GCA_020271785.1 Procambarus virginalis | reverse complement strand
GTACTAGGAAAGACTGCGGAAATGCACCTCACGACACTGGAAGACAGAAGGAAGAGGAGATATGATCACTACCTTCCAAATTCTTAGAGGAATTGACAGGGTAGATAAGGGTAAATTGTTTAACACAGGTTTACGCGAATAATGGAACACAGGTGGAGAAGTTTTTTTTTTTGCAGAGATATTCCTGTGCGGGCCCCGAGCCTCTGGCTGGCCCACAAAGTGTTGCTTGTTTCTGTTTTACTTGGGCGGAGTACGAGTATTTATGACTCGTATAAGGTGGAGACCGAGTATCCAAATGAGCTACAGGGACATTAAAAGGATACTTTTCAGTGTCAGTATTAGTAATGGATGCATTAGGCAGTGATGTGGTGGAGCTGACTCCACGCACAACTTCAAGTGTAGATATGATAGGCCCCGTAGGCTCAGGAATCTGTACACTAGTTGATTGACGGTTGAGAGGCGGGACCAAAGAGCCAGAGCTAAACCCTGCAAGCACAACTGGGTGGTCGAGAATACAACACACAACATACTTTTACACAACATAATAGTGACACACATGATGTAACAAGGATATGAGAGACATTATGAGGACAATAACCAGGGGAGGAAACAGGTGGTAGCGCAGTGGGCTAACATAACTCAAGCCACAAGCCAAGGTCCCCTGGAGACGGCCACATGGCAGGAGGAACGCCCGCGCTCACACCAATATTATAAATTGGATGAGAGAAGCTGCTGTAAATTACAGACCAGTTTGTTATCGTGCAGACTGAGAGGCGCTTAGAGAGTTGCTACTTCAGGAACACCAGCCACAGAACTCTGTTCCTCTCCCACAAACTAATAAACTTATGACACGATGACAAAGTTCAGAAGGGAAGGTGGGTGGACTGGTGGCGTTGACCATAAAGAAGAGAGGTGAATATCCCATTAAGACAGAAGGTTTTGATGTGTCGCCATTCTAGAGATTTATTAAACGTAAAAGTCGGTAGGAGTATTAGGTGGAGCGGCCTCAGTGTGCGATATATCGCTGGACCAACTTCACCCAGAGCTACAGCGCCAGCAGAAATGTTGGCATTAATGTCCTTCAGAACCGGTCCACAGACATGTGCTGCTCTTAGAATATATGAACCACCTGCTTGGAGAGAAAGGCGAGGAAGCAGGGGTGAAGATTCAGCAGTTAGTCAGGTGAAGCAGCTTTAAACAAGAGAAAAGGAGCCATCGCCTGAAGAACCCGCAAGCCTGACGAATGTAGGAGCAACCTTCGGGAATTTCAATGCATCTTCCAGTTCCTTCACACCAGATACTGGAAAACCAGTTCTTGGAGTGCAAGGCTCCAGCTCCTAGACGCCAGATACTGAACACTGATTGTTATGGCCACTTAGGATCAGTACCAGGTCCTTGATGGACCTGGTTACCTCTAAGTGTATCCGACCCCAAGTCGGTAATAGGCTTTCAAGAACCGACTGTATAGTGCAATAAAGAATAAGGGGGGGGGGGGGAGGGGATAAACAATACACTATTCCCTTTACCAATATATTTACACTTTCACCATTATATATTTTTATAGATTAAATAGATTATAACACAAATAACACTAGTGTGGCTTTCACGCAGGACAAGCGTTTTGCAGTGTTCACCAACTCCAGTGTTTTCCTCCATTCAGTCCCTCGTCGACGCGTACTGACAAACACTGGCGAGTTCACCTTTTACCTGGGCCAGTCCCAGGACATTGTATCTCGAGGTGTCGTCACCCCACCTTCGCTCTCCACCTACCCACTGGCAGAGGACTTCAGCAACACGCTGAGAGGGGTCTCACACGAACTCACACAGAGGTACCTAATCCCTCAGCAGAAGCCTCTAGCAGCTTGCTAGCAGCACTTCACTTTAGGCACCTCACTGTCGTCCGCTACTCTCCCCAAGCCTATCTCGGCTACGTCGATCTATACCAACACTGCGTATATTAGCAGCTAACACACTGCTCAGATCGACGGCGGCTTACTTAGTCTTCTTCCAGGACCAAGCTGAGAGTACAAGGACTGCCCATGATAAACTGCCTTCCTCAGTACAATCACCTCCACACGTCACTTCTGTGACATAAACCGTCATCAGTTAGACGGACGGTACACTGGGAAACCATGAGGTAACACTCATTCACCTCATTCACCTGGGAGTTGGCATTATGCACTGAGCACAACAGATCGTGACACGCCATCCACCAGAGGTCATCCACGTCGACCTCTCTTGCTGTCTAGGGCAGGAACCAGAGCCATTTGTCGCTGCCACGCCACCACCAATAGATGGCGTTGTCCACGTAGCGTCCACTATCAGGGGACCCGTGGCACTGACCCTTAGATGGCGCCGAAATCGCCACGCCTTACTCCAGTGAAGGTGGCGACACCGTAACACTGATCTGGGAGAACAAGGCTCCAGCGAGGCTCTCAACTTTATAGGAACAGAAGTAATCATGAAAGTGTCTTAAGACTCATCAAGGAACTTGATCTGGTGAACTTAATTTTGAGAATAGGTTTTAAAAAGGTAAACATCAAATTCCCACCAGTTGCGCCATCTATCATTCTGATATGCAGGAAGACCCGCACGTCTATGGGTCATCCAATAATGTTAGCAGACTTCTAGATGTTACCACTGCTAGGCTTAGGCTCGGCTACAAGTACCTCTGGCAGTTTGTAACATCTGCTGATGTAGACTTGACTAAAGGTAAACTCTGTCAGCAGAACTATTCGCATACTTTGCGTCATTATATAATGGAATGTGAAAAAATCGCGGAATTCAGAGATACACCATCAATAGTGTCCAAGAAATGTATAAGTACTTCATTCATAATGATGTGCTGCCCGAAATCTTAGCGAAGTAACCAAAGGTTGCTTACTGTAGATGCTGCCTGCACATGACTGTAAAGCTGCCGCCCAGTTGGGTGGGTGTGGAGCACATGACTGTAAAGCTGCCGCCCAGTTGGGAGGTGTGGAGCACATGACTGTAAAGCTGCCGCCCAGTTGGGTGGGTGTGGAGCACATGACTGTAAAGCTGCCGCCCAGTTGGGTGGGTGTGGAGCACATGACTGTAAAGCTGCCGCCCAGTTGGGTGGGTATGGAGCACATGACTGTAAAGCTGCCGCCCAGTTGGGTGGGTGTGGAGCACATGACTGTAAAGCTGCCGCCCAGTTGGTGGGTGTGGAGCACATGACTGTAAAGCTGCCGCCCACTTGGGTGGGTGTGGAGCACATGACTGTAAAGCTGCCGCCCAGTTGGGTGGGTGTGGAGCAAGACTAGTAACTGTGTGACTCACCATAGATGTAAAGTGCCTTGTATAGTGACTGTTGTGAACCTCTTGTTGAATCATTTGTGATATTAAAAGATTAATTTATTTGTATATGTATATATGTACATGTGTATGAAAAATTAGAATTGTGTAATTAGCTTCAAAAGATTGTCACTTGCTTAACTAAACACATAATGGGTTCAGTCCCTGAACCATTATGTGTCTATTTAACCCTTTCCACCACCACCCACAACATGGTAATGGGGTGCATAATAAAGAAAGAAATTTAATTGTAGGGTAAACAAATACACTGAAGGGACTTGTTCGCGACATACACAAATAAAAACTAGTCTGAAAGGAGTCTATTAGAAGTATTTGGAGAGTACAAGTATTAGGAGAGGCACCATTAAAACCTAACTTCTTATCAAGTGTTTCGAATACGGTTATTCCTGCCCGTGCCACCTCTTTGGTGGCGTAATCTTCATCAGTCAATCGAGAGTTTGGACACACAAGTCATTAGTTTAAGTTGTCATGTTGGCTTGGTCACTGACGTCTGGTCCGTGGCGTCAGGTCCGTAGCGTCAGGTCCGTGGCATCAGGTCAGTGGCGTCAGGTCCGTGGCGTCAGGTCCGTGGCGTCAGTTCCGTGGCGTCAGGTCCGTGGCGTCAGGTCCGTGGCGTCAGGTCCGTGGCGTCAGGTCCGTGGCGTCAGGTCCGTGGCGTCAGGTCCGTGGCGTCAGGTCAGTGGCGTCAGGTCAGTGGCGTCAGGTCCGTAGCGTCAGGTCCGTGGCATCAGGTCAGTGGCGTCAGTTCCGTGGCGTCAGGTCCGTGGCGTCAGGTCCGTGGCGTCAGGTCCGTGGCGTCAGGTCAGTGGCGTCAGGTCCGTGGCGTCAGGTCCGTGGCGTCAGGTCAGTGGCGTCAGGTCCGTGGCGTCAGGTCCCTGACGTCTGGTCCGTGGCATCAGGTCAGTGGCGTCAGGTCCGTGGCGTCAGGTCCGTGGCGTCAGGTCCGTGGCGTCAGGTCCGTGGCGTCAGGTCCGTGGCGTCAGGTCCGTGGCGTCAGGTCCGTGGCGTCAGGTCCGTGGCGTCAGGTCCGTGGCGTCAGGTTCGTGGCGTCAGGTCCGTGGCGTCAGGTCCGTGGCGTCAGGTCCGTGGCGTCAGTTTCGTGGCGTCAGGTCCGTGGCGTCAGTTCCGTGGCGTCAGGTCCGTGGCGTCAGGTCCGTGGCGTCAGGTCCGTGGCGTCATGTCCGTGGCGTCAGGTCCGTGGCGTCAGGAGACCGTGCTGCCACAGCTAGGCCACAGTGACCTTATCTCACCACTAAACAAAGCCCCGCGCGGCCTCGCCTCTACAGATTACAGTAAATCTTTTATACTCTAAAGACCAGGGATAGTAGAGAGCTGCGTCATAGGTCAGTCCGAGCCCCGTGTGGATAGTGCTCCCGACGGCCGCCTCTCCTCTCTACCTTATCGTATATATGCTGGTTAGCCTTGTAAATGTCCGACCACGTCTGTGGAAGTTGATGTCGACCACATTGACGTCAACCAGGGTGACGTCGACCAGCTTGACGTCGACCAGCGTGACGTCGACCAGCTTGACGTCGACCAGCTTGACGTCGACCAGCGTGACGTATACCAGCTTGACGTCGACCAGCTTGACGTCGACCAGCTTGACGTCGACCAGTTTGACGTCGACCAGCTAGACGTCGACCAGCTAGACGACAAAGGGACATACAAAGGCTAAACATTACCACATGACAATAAAGGAAGCATCACTCAGTTCCACCTCTGCAATATCTTGTACACAAATATTGTATAAAATATTGCGGTAACTTATTTAAAAACAAATAGTTCAATATGAAACAATTACTTGAGTTGAAAATCATTTTGTACATGTGTAAGCGCTTTACGTTTATAAATGTTTGGGTTTTATTCATTTGTTTTCTACAAAATATAAACAAACATTGATGTTGACAGAGCAAGATTGAATGTCAGACGGGGGAAAATAGTGCAATACAAACGTGATACAGTCGTACTGTCTCCTCTCTCCTCATAATTATTTATCTGTCTGTCGCTGTCAGTTTATCTGTCTGTCTGTAGTCATGCACTTGTCAGCTTATTATGGTGTACGGGAATATTCACAAGTATTTATATCTTTCTGTAGCACGAGCTCTGGTGAACACCAACCCTCGCAGAGATGTGTCCATAGCTCTCCCTGTGTCTCCATAGTGTCCTAATGTGTCCACAGCTGCCTCTGTGTCTCCACAGTGTCCCTATGCGTCCATAGCAACGCTATGCGTCCAAAGCGTCTCTATGCGTCCACAGCGTCCCTGTGCGTCCATAGCGGTCCAATGCAGCCATAGCGGCTCTGTGCGTCCAAAGCGCCTAATGCAGCCATAGCGGCTGTATGCGCCATAGCGGCTGTGTGCGTCCAAAGCGCCTAATGCAGCCATAGTGGCTCTATGCGTCCATAGCGGTCTTTGCAGCCTTAGTGCTCTATGTGTCCATAGCGTCCAATGCAGCCACAGTGTCCCAATGTGTCCACAGCTGTCTCTGTGGCTCCATAGTGTCTCTGTGTCTCCACAGTGTCCCAATGTGTCCACAGCTGTCCCTGTGGCTCCATAGTGTCTCTGTGTCTCCACAGTGTCCCAATGTGTCCACAGCTGTCCCTGTGGCTCCACAGTGTCCCTATGCGTCCATAGCGTCCCAATGCAGCTATAGTGGCTCTATGCGTCCATAGCGGCCCAATGCAGCTATAGCGGCTCTATGCGTCCATAGCGGCCCAATGCAGCTATAGCGGCTCTATGCGTCCATAGCGGCCAATGCAGCTATAGCGGCTCTATGCGTCCATAGCGGCCCAATACAGCCATAGCAGCTCTATGCAGCCATAGCGGCTCAATGCGTCCATAGCGGCTCTATGCGTCCATAGCGGCCCAATACAGCCATAGCAGCTCTATGCAGCCATAGCGGCTCAATGCGTCCATAGCGGCTCTATGCGTCCATAGCGGCCCAATACAGCCATAGCGGCTCAATGCGTCCATAGCGGCTCTATGCGTCCATAGCGGCCCAATACAGCCATAGCAGCTCTATGCAGCCATAGCGGCTCAATGCGTCCATAGCGGCTCTATGCGTCCATAGCGGCCAATACAGCCATAGCGGCTCTATGCAGCCATAGCGGCTCAATGCGTCCATAGCGGCTCTGTGTGATAACGTTCTCTTCGTGTTTGGGTTTTGTGTTCTAGTCTTGAACCATTCTATGGGGATTTATTATTGTTAGAGTGACTTCAATCCTTATTGTCCCGTAGAGGCAAAGTTAAGAGCCGAGGTAATGAAATGTGGGTGGGCAGGACCGTAGACTATTGCGGCGCCATTGTTGTAATTACTCATTAACGATGCTGTTTTTGAGGATATCCTCATAATGCGCCCATAGTTTGGTAGTACAGGCTACTCATCACATGACCCTCTATGACGTACCTTCCTGCGAGATGGGGATTGTTAGCATCACGTAGCTAGTATTTAACACACTGTACTGTACTATCAAACTTCATATAGTTTAGAGTAGCAAGTTCTTGACACACACTGTACTCCCCGTTTACATTAACTGCACAAATGCACATGGACCTAAATATATAAATATCTATACAAAATTAGAATCTCATGAGCATTGTGTCTGAATTAATAGGTGATTGCAATCATCAACAGGACGCACTGCAGCAATTTGTAGGTTTTGTAGAACTAATACTTGCAGGCAGACTGTCAGCGTTAGGTTAAACAAGTGGCTGCACTCTACACAAACAGAACTAGTTACATTGTACCTAGCTACCAGTATGATAAAACCGAAAGGAAGAGGAATAAACTTTGTGATTCAAATTCTGCTCTTCAAGCACTTGAAATCATCTCCTGCAAGATTGACAACAAAACCTCTTAATAGCAATCATAAGTATCCAGCTCACTGCACAGAATAAAGGTTTTAGAATCTCTCTTGTATGGGTACCATCTCCCATACACACACCCCATCATAATGATACAAACATAGCTTATCAATACCAGTGATGAAGGTGAGGTAAACTGAGGCATCCCCATGTCTGTTGTTAAGATTGTATGGCTCCAAACACTCAGGTCTGATAGAACAGGAATTATTGCCTCCCAAAGGCCTGAAAGCAGCAGTATAAAAAGCTATGATTTGTTTACCTCCGAAACGTTTATGGGCAGCACCAAAAGTGCACCAGACTGTGCGACACAGTGGTTGCCAGGATCAGGTACCGTCACCTGTGGCAGGTGGCTACAGGTGACGGATCACCCAATCCTGAGCACTCCAGGTGCAAACTCTGTGACCAGGAACTGGGTCATTATCTCACGTTATTAATTCTCGTGTTCTTGAAGATATCGTCATAATGCACCCAACATTTGATAGCGACTACCTGTGATAGGATATCAGTGCTACTTTATTCACTACTTACACAAACTATGCCATATTTCATATAGTCTATGGTGGCTGTATAAATTCAGATGTACCTAAGTATATTAATAACAATAAAAATCCCAGTATACAGTATACTTTACTGGGTCTATAAGTCGAGCAGCAAAAGTTACAATATTGTACATAAAGGTTGGAAGATCTTACTCAGCACCTATACGATATAGTCCCATCCGACCCTAAAAAGGTACCCGAACCTGTTCCAACCCGATCCTCTTCCCCTCCCCCCCCCAAACCCTAACCCTAAGTACCCACTCACCAAAAACTTTGCAGCCGGCTGGAAATAAACTTCATTTGCTGCTCTTGAAGAGGACTTCCAGGTAACTCAATATGGGTCTCGTAAGCTCAAACGCGCGCACATAAAACCTGCCGCTCCCAACCCAATAGAAGACGACGGGTGAAGCCTTGCAAGGAAGGCACCTGTGACGTAAGACTGTTGGGTCCGCGGTGAGCAGCTGGGCCTGGGGTGAGGAGCAGCTGGGCCCGGGGTGAGGAGCAGCTGGGCCCGGGTGAGGAGCAGCTGGGCCCGGGGTGAGGAGCAGCTGGGCCCGGGGTGAGGAGCAGCTGGCCCGGGTGAGGAGCAGCTGGGCCCGGGGTGAGCAGCTGGGCCCGGGTGAGGAGCAGCTGGGCCCGGGGTGAGGAGCAGCTGGCCCGGGTGAGGAGCAGCTGGGCCCGGTGGTGAGGAGCTGGCCCGGGGTGAGGAGCAGCTGGGCCCGGGTGAGGAGCAGCTGCCCGGGTGAGGAGCAGCTGGGCCCGGGGTGAGGAGCAGCTGGCCCGGGGTGAGGAGCAGCTGGGCCGGGGTGAGGAGCAGCTGGCCCGGGTGAGAGCAGCTGGGCCTGGGTGAGGAGCAGCTGGCCCGGTGAGGAGCAGCTGGCCCGGGGTGAGGAGCAGCTGCCCGGGGTGGGAGCAGCTGGGCCGGGGTGAGGAGCAGCTGGCCCGGGTGAGGAGCAGCTGGCCCGGGGTGAGGAGCAGCTGGGCCCGGGTGAGGAGCAGCTGGGCCAGGGGAGGAGCAGCTGGCCGGGGTGAGGAGCAGCTGGGCCTGGGGTGAGGAGCAGCTGGCCCGGGGTGAGGAGCAGCTGGGCCCGGGTGAGGAGCAGCTGGCCCGGGGTGAGGAGCAGCTGGGCCCGGGGTGAGGAGCAGCTGGGCCCGGGGTGAGGAGCAGCTGGGCCCGGGGTGAGGAGCAGCTGGCCCGGGGTGAGGAGCAGCTGGGCCGGGGTGAGGAGCACTGGCCGGGGTGAGGAGCAGCTGGGCCCGGGTGAGGAGCAGCTGGGCCCGGGTGAGGAGCAGCTGGGCCAGGGGTGAGGAGCAGCTGGCCCCGGGTGAGGAGCAGCTGGGCCGGGTGAGGAGCAGCTGGGACGCCTGAGATAAATGTTAAGTCTTGCGTCAACTAAGAACAAATGTCAGATGCTATTTTTTAGACGAAAGTTGACTCTACATTCACCCCCCCCCCACCACTCCCTCACTCCCTCCTGTGGCGTAGCGCTTAACGACCCACTGCTCTATATGGAGGAGAAGTGACCTCTAATGCTGTGTATGTAAGACAGACCAGGTTGTATGTATACTGGTCAGCATTGTCAGAGTGCTACAGTCAGCTGTGTGTGAGTGTTCAGTAACTCGTTTCACTCATATATCTCTAACTCTCTCCATGGAGATCTGAAGAAAGGAATATATATTAGTATTGTAAATACGAATGACAACGTCAATGGTAGAAAATATACAAAACAAATTTAAAATCCCTCTTGACTTAGCCCCTGTACCCTCCCTCCTGTGTATCTTGCCTACTTCTCTCTTCCCTCCCCCTCTCTTGGGCGTGAGGGGGAGACCTGGTGGCGTGGTACACGCGCACTGGTACCTCTGGTGTCTCAGTGTCACTATGATAACCGTTTCACGCATGTCCTGTGTGTGTGTGTGTGTGAGAGAGATAAGACAGAGAGACAGAGAGAGAGAGAGACAGAGAGAAGTGGTCCACACGGCCCACAGTGGACCAGGTATAGTGAGAGAGACAGCCACTGAAGTAGGGTGTTTGTATTCCATTACATTGATTGGCAGTATGTATCGAGGGAAGGTGAGAACTTGGCGCAGTTGGCTGTCGTAGAGGACTGGAGACATTACCTCCATCACCACCCAACACTTGAGACAATGTGGCCACAAGGACGTCTTAGACAACATCCTAGACTTAGGGTCTCTATATATCTTCCACTTTACCACCAACTCACATTAATTTGGTCAAAATGTAATTTTGCTGTACAAATACGAGGCTTCGTTTAATCCGACCAACTTCATGTCGTGCCGGATGTAAACAACAGTTAGCTATCATCGCGTCAAGATCTAAGGCAGACGAAAGTTTCTTGAAGTTTTTTAAACGTAAATGGGTTGTCGAGCGTGCATTTTTACCTTGGCCTAAAGTTGTGTTTACACGCGTGTGTGGAGTGTTGAGAGAGAGCACAGTCGGGAGGGACCCCGGCTCATCACTACTCCGTAACTTTGGCCAAGTGAAAAGGAAAATTTAGGTGATAAGAATTACCATGTCTTAGTCCTCTCGTAGCATGTCTAATATACAGGTTTTTCATTACATTTATTACAGAAATATTATGACTAATCGGAAATCATGTTACATCTCTTTATTAACAGCGGGATTCACACATGACTACATTTAAAACACCCACACACACACATTCACACACACCACACACACACACATTCACACACACACACGCATACACACACAC
>WNGS01092530.1:0-10429 GCA_020271785.1 Procambarus virginalis | reverse complement strand
ATATTTAATATATATATATATATATATATAATATATTATATATATATAATTATTATATAGATATATATATATATATAATATAATATAACACTATAACACTTTCCCACCAGGAGACTCGAACCCTAGCCAGCACAGAAGCCTTCCAGCCACTGGCATAACAGGTAACGCCTTAACCCACTGCACCACGCTCAGAGCCTTAAAACCTGTTACCTGTTATGCCAGTGGCTGGAAGGCTTCTGTGCTGGCTAGGGTTCGAGTCTCCTGGTGGGAAAGTGTTCTATTGTTGAATAACTACTCTTGCGTGTTTAGGCAAGTTGGGCATATATATATATTATATATTATATATATATATTATATATATATATATATATATATATATATATATATATATATATATATATATATATGTGTGTGTGTGTGTGTGTGTGTAAAACACGAAAATTATTATGTCCTGAAAAATGAGACGTGCCAGACTTCGGAGAAAGAATTGAAACAGGAATTTCCTTAAGTACTTTCGTATATTAATACATCTTCAGAAGGAATATATTCCTTCTGAATACATACCTTCTGAATACATTCCTTCTGAATACATACCTTCTGAATACATTCCTTCTGAAGATATATTAATATACGAAAGTACGTAAGGAAATTCCTGTTTCAATTCTTCCTGCGGGGTCTGGCACGTCTCATTTTTCAGCACGTGTTAATTTTCGTGTTTTACACACAGACACACACACACACACTCAAGAAAAGGCCTCACCGTAACTGAGGCAGCGAGCATGGGGAGAAGAGCACTGACAGAGTGACAATCGTTCCCACACGTGGGACAGAGAAACAGTACTGGATCATCTGATGGGACCATATCCCAACTTCCAGCACTTATTACAGAGCTGAGGAGAATTAATGTACTCCTGAACGGAGCCTCTGGCACCAGCAAAAGAATAATAGAGGGCAGAACGGTCCTAATGTGGGAAATTCTGGCTTCAAAATAATAATAATAATTGAATATGTAATTCGAAGAACCACCTTTAAGAAAAGGAAATAAATTGAAGAACAAGGGCCTATGGATCTCTTAGATAAGTATTAACGAAATCTATTAATATATAATAAATGAACTGTAGTTACTATCAATTGTAGAGCCAAATCCCTCCACAGGCTTTGGGGGTTTAATAAGTAAACCGAATTGAAAGTATTTCAGATAATGAAATACCAATATGCAATAATTCAAATATTCACATAAATTAATGATATGCAAGAACATGATATTAGGAAATCAATGACTAATACTACAATTAGTCATTTCGACACTACGAAAACTACAGAAATAGTAGTAATCATTCTGTGAATTCGTATAATCCTCGCCTGAAAAGTGTTTCTATACTTACCTTTCTATATCTATCAGAAACTATAAAGAATTAATTGGTCTTATTTGACAATATATAAATTCTCGTTCCTTAATGATTAAATAAACACTAGGCAATAGGAGAGTGCTGGGTAGAAATTCTGGTCATCTGTGAATATGCTGGAGTAATAATTCGTAATTGCGTGAATTATTACCAGATAATAAACAATATTGTTAACTAGAATATAAACATATTATCAGCTTGAATTCACTGAGTATATTCGTGCAATACGGTTATTCAATAATAATTCACATTAAAGAACGTCAAATACGGAGAACTTAATAAAATTTTCGTGAATGTAGATATTTTCCCTTTCGTCATTTGTGCTGATGCAACACCCATCAAGAATTTCTGGGAAATAAGACGATATTACGTCTTATTAAGTTATACTCAATATTACTAAGCAATCTGTTAGTTGAGTTAGTAAATTATATTGAAAAGCACAGGAACAGTTTCTTAAGGTACTGAATGTTAGTAATAAAATGTTTGAAATTTCCAACATAACTCTGGGGGGTGGGGATGAAATTACGTGTCACAGTTCATGATTAAGTACTGACGTACCTGTTCCTCGTCCCTGAAGTTATATTCATTAGTTTAGTAAGTTAGTACGTTAGTATGTACATAACGGCAGTTCTGTATCAGTGAAACAGATGTGACAGTCTTTATGGGAACTTATCAGAATTTAGATATTAAACATTAAGTCTTCTAAGGTGAAGAAATCTCTAAATCAACAGCAAATTCAATGATTTGTGTCTCAATGACTTGTACTGGTTAAGTAGCTGGATCATTTGAATCATTCTGCAGATCCAAGAAATCTTCTTAAAATCAGGAGATGATCATCTGCAACTCAGGCAGAATCAAAGTTTTTTAAGTTTCAGTTTGCATTGTTGAGCACCCATTCTAGATCAACCCGTTATCACACCAGACTGTTTAAAGCAGCGACTTTCCTCCCCAGACGCATTCATCGATTTTAACATACTGTGTATTAAAAATTGGTTTGTTCTCACATATAAATTTATTTTCTTATACATAACAATTGTATGTATAGTTTGGCATAGGTTAGGTTAGGTTAGAAGTTTAGGTTCTGTTGGTAATTATTTGTATTTGAAGTAAGTGTGGATGAAGTATTTATAGAATTGTGATTCAAACAGAGGACGTGAGCGAAGCACTTGTTCCAGAAGTGTTCGGACATCATCAGTTGAGAGTCTTGTGTAAACCGCTTTTTATTCATTAACATTAGGGTTGGCGGCTCGATTAAAGAGCTTGGATCTTTGTATGCGAGAATGGGTTGCCTAGATGGACGTGTGCTCAGGTTGACAGGGTTGCTGTCTTCTGGAACTCGGGATGAATTTACCTCTGAAGAACATTCATGTTCTGCTAATTCTAGAGGAACTAATTTTTCTAGAATTTTTAGGGTGGTCTTGCCTCGACACTGGATCCAAGCAATTCTTAATTCCCCTTGGTGATCAGGATGAACAGCAACAATCTTGCCTATAGGCCAATCTGACCTAGGTTCATAAATATCAAATAAAACTAGATCACCTGGTTTTAAGAGAACTTTATTATATGGGCTTGCAGCTCCATAATGTACTCTCTCAGATCAGTTAAATATTCACGAATCCACACTTCATTCCATCTGCCTATCACTCTGGAAAAATGTTTGTAACTTTCCACTAAATCACTTCTTCCAACACATGAGGTGTCTTCCGGATCCTCATCCTCCAGAGATATAAAAGAACTCAGAAGACTACCATGAATCAGGTGAGAGAGACTCAAGGGTTCTCTCTGGGAGAAGTCATCTGAAAGATAGGTTAATGGTATGTTGTTGACTCGTGCTTCTATTTCCTTGACAAGGGTTTACAACTCGGTAAGGCATAAAGCTTTTCTCGGTGTAAAGCTTTTCCTAAGTATTTCCTCACAGTGCCTACAATGCGTTCGTAAAATCCATCCTGCCACGGGGCTCGAGGAGGTATAAATTTCCAATGGCACTGCCTTTGCTTTAAGACTGCACGTACCTCTAGATGATTCCATATTTCCCTTAAGCAAGCTTCCTCTGTCACAAAGTTAGATCCATTATCAGAGATCATTAGTTTGGGACAAGATCGACTTGCTGCAAACCTGCAAAAGGCTTGTAGGAAAGCCTCTGCACTCTTGTCACAAGTAACTTCTAAATGTACACCTCGTGTGGTTGCACACGTGAAGAGGCATATATAGGCCTTCACCAAAATCTTGTCCGGAGTGCCTGTTAGAACAAGAGCTTCTGTGTAATCTTCACCACTGGTCTCAAAAGGACGAAGGTGGACAAGTCGTTCTTTAGGAAGAGGTGGAGGTCCTGGGTAAGGACACACTCGAGCGTCATACCTCCTGCAGATCACACAAGATTTAATAATGGATTTGGCACTTTGATGACCCTGGGGAAGCCAAAAATTCTGTCTCAGATCTGTGAGAGTGTCTAACACTCTAGCATGCAATGTGCCATGTTCATGGCAATGTAAGACTATAAGTTTGGTTATGATGTGGTGACGAGGAAGAAATATAGGGTTCTTTATCTCTAAATCAATTTCCCCATGAAGCAGAAGTCCTCTACACCTTAGGATGTTCTAATTGTCAGAATCAAACCACACTCCTAGAGACTTCACTAGTTTGTCTGGAAGATGTTCATAATTTCTTCCATAAGTCCATTTGGGCTTGTTTGATCCAGTATTTGAGGGGACTTGGAAATTGATATTTAATTCCTATCTTGTGAAAGAATTCAAATACAACTTGAATAACTCCTAGTAATTTACCCAAGCTAGAATAATGATTAGGATCAATAGCTAAGGATCGAGGGGGTTCAGGATCAACAGTGGAGACAGTGATATTGGTCACAATGACTTGTGGCTTCTGTTTGGGCCACTGACCACTAACCAACCATTGGGATCTTGTAAGTAAGTAATTATCAAAAGAAGGCACCAAACTGGGAAGGCTATGTAGCACCATCAAATGTGCAGAATAATCAGAGGGCGCTAAATATCACCAAGGATGCCAATACAAGAACAAAAACGCATAAGGCGAATGATATCAAAAGTATCCGAGTCACCAAAAATTCTATCGAAGGACAGATGACCGCGAGGGGCGGTCGGAAAGCAAGACACACGCTCGTCCCGGAAGTCAGCACATTCAAGAAGGACATGCACGACCGTAAGAGGGACAATGCAATTGGGACATAAAGGAGCAGGGCGGTGCTCCATCAAGTGACCATGGGTTAAACGAGTATGGCCAATACACAACCTCGCCAGAGCAGTTTCCCATCGCCGGTTACGGTGATAGGAGGACGGCCACGAGGAAACAACATTTAAGAGTACGGAGTTTGTTACCAGTAACAGACGACCGAGAAGCCTGCCAACGGGTAAGGATGGAGGAATGGATAACCGGGTAAAAGTCATAATATGGAATACCATTACAAGAGATGGGACAAGAGCGGACAGCTTCCTTGGCGGCAGCATCCACACGCTCATTTAAAGACACGCCACTATGGCTGGGAACCCAACAAAACTCAACTGACTTAAACTTACTGTGAACAAGAAACAGCCAATGCTGGATCTCGACAACTACTGGATGAACCAGATTAAAGGACCCGAGAACCATGAGGGCACTACGAGAGTCAACAACAACCACAAAGGAAGACTGACAACGAGAAAGCAGGAGACGAAGAGCATAGAGAATAGCATAAAGCTCCGCTGTAAAGATGCTAGTCTCCGGAGGTAAGGGACACAATTATGTGCGATCAGGAAAAACAACAGTGTAGCCAACACCATCCGCAGACTTAGACCCATCGGTGAAGAAAGAAACGGAGCGGGAGTGAGAAGAAAAGTGCTCAAGGAAAAGGCGTTTTAGAACCGTAGGAGGGGTAAAAGCTTTAGTGACGCGGGTCAAGGATGTACAAAACTGCGGAAGGGGGACTCTCCACGGGGGCAAAGAAGGAACAACACGAGGAGAAACATTAGAAACACGAACGGAAAGAGAATCCTGTAAGCGAGATAACCGGACAGAAAGAGGGAGGTGGTGAAGAGGAACAGGAACCGCAGGAGGGGTAAAAGTTAAAGCACGACAGAGGCGAGAGGAAGGATGTTGTAAGGACCGCGCAAGATAGCGAAGACAGTAGCGATCACGGCGGTCCTGGAGAGACAGGAAGCCAGTGTCAACATACAAGCTAAGGACGGGAGTCGAACGAAAGGCACCAGAACTGAGGCGCAGCCCAGTATGGTGCAAAGCATCAAGACGGCGAAGAGCAGAAGGAGAAGCAGAAGAGTAAGCAGGGCAACCATAATCGAGCTTAGACAGGACGAGAGAGGAATGCAAAGCAAGGAGAGTGCGCCTATCCGCTCCCCAAGAAGTATGGGACAATACTCGAAGGAGGGTAAGGGCCTTAGAGCACTCAACACGGAGGTAAGAGATATGGGGAGACCAAGACAAACGAGTGTCAAGGAATAACCCCAAAAGCTTCGCGGAATCTTTGTACTCAAGGGGATGACCATAAAGTGACAAAGAGGGACGAAGAACGACCCGTTTCCGAGTAAAAGACATGGCACAAGTCTTAGAAGTAGAGAACTTGAAGCCATGATCGGTGGCCCAAGACGACACGGCATCAATCGCAAGTTGAAGCCGGCGCTGAAGGAGAGGCGAATCATCACCCTGACAGCAAAGGGTAAGATCATCGACATAGAGAGCGGAGAAGACACCTGAAGGAAGAGAGGAAAGAAGACCATTGAGGGCAACCAGAAAAAGAGTAGTGCTCAGAACACTACCCTGGGGCACACCTTCGTATTGCTGAAAAGAGGCAGAGAGAGCGGTACCAAGGCGCACCCGAAAGGAACGACGAGAGAGGAAGCTGCGGAGAAAGAGAGGGAGATGACCACGAAGGCCAAAAGAATGAAGCTGGGATAGAATATGATATCGCCAAGTGGTGTCGTAAGCCTTTTCCAGGTCAAAAAGGACGGCAACAACGGAGGTCCTCGCAGCAAAAGCAGTACGAATATAGACCTCCAAGTTCACCAGGACATCTGTCGTGCTGCGGCACTTGCGGAAACCAAATTGAGAAGGGGAGAGGAGGTGATGGTGTTCCAGGAACCACATCAGACGAACGTTAACCATACGTTCAAAGAGTTTGCAGACACAACTTGTGAGGGCAATAGGGCGAAAGTCCTTAGGGGAAGTTCCCAGAGACCCTGGTTTGCGAACAGGGAGGACAACGGCATCGAGCCAGTCCTCAGGGACTGACGACGACTCCCAGATCCGATTATACAGACTCAGTAAATACTGAGACGTGCACGGAGGGAGATGGCGAAGCATCTCATAATGAATACCATCGGAGCCCGCCGCCGTAGAACCGCAGAGGGCCAGGGCAGAACGAAGTTCAGAGAGAGAGAAGGGATCGTTATAGGAAAGTCGAAGACGAGTGCAGAAATCTAAAGGACGAGACTCAAGGACAGGTTTACGAAGAAGGAAAGATTGGGGAAGATGAAGACCAGAGCTAACAGAAGAAAAGTGGGAACCCAGTTCGGTAGCGACCTGCAACGGGTCCGCCACAAGAGTACCACGGAGGTGAAGGACCGGGGAAACATCGGGAACGAACTTACCCGCTATCTTGCGGATACGCTTCCAGATCTGTGGCAGGGGAGTTTCGGACGTAATTGTGGAGACATAAGAAGCCCAACATTCACGTTTAGCCGTACGGATGGCCCTACGGGCCACCGCACTCGCTTTCCGAAAGAAAAGAAAAGAATCGGTCGTCTGCCGACGGCGGTGCCTCTTCCAGGCTGCACGCTTACAGCGGACAGCCCGAGCACAGTCCGCATTCCACCAGGGAACGCACTTCCGTGGACCCCGAGAGGAAGAGCGAGGAATAGAGCGGAGGGCAGCGTCGAAGACAGTGTCATGAAAAAGGAGGAGAGCGCGAGGGAGAGGCAGAAGGGAGAGGTCAGAGAGAGCAGCACTGAGGGTAAATAGGTTCCAGTCCGCTTTAGCAAACTGCCACCTAGGGAAAGAGAGGGAAGGGCGAAAAGAGAAAAAGGAAACAAGGATGGGGAAATGATCACTGCCATGGAGGTCATCAAGAACCTGCCACGTGAAATCTAAGTAAAGAGAAGAAGAGCAGAGAGAAAGATCAAGACAGGAAAGGGTGCGAGTCCGAGAGTCCAAATGAGTGGGCTCACCAGAATTCAGAAGAGACAGGGAAGAAGAGAGGAGAAACGGCTCAAGAAGGCGACCTCGGGTATTCGTCAGAACATCACCCCAAAGAGAATGACGACAATTGAAGTCACCCAGCAGGAGCACAGGCTCCGGCAAGGAGTCCAGGAGGTGTTTCAAATCAGGAAGAGAAAGCGGGACACTCGGGGGGAGATAAATGGAACAAACTGTGTACCATTTCCCCACAAAGATACGAGCAGCAGAACAATGGAGAGGCGAAGGAAAAAGTAAAGGAACAAAGGGAACATCAGCGCGAATCAAGAGAGCAGAAGAATTAGGAGCCCCAGCAACGGCTGGGGGGGGGGGGGAGAGAAAGGAATAGCCACGAAAACGACCAGGACGAGCACCAAGCATCGGCTCCTGGAGACAGACACAAAGGGGCGAAAACCGCGAAATCAGAAGTTGGAGTTCGAGGAAATTGGCGTAATAACCTCGAACGTTCCATTGAAGAATAGACATCGACGAGAAGAGAAAGGACAACAACAGAGAACAAGGAAGAAACAAAGGCGAAAGAGCAACATAGCACGTTAAAGAATATCAGGGTCGGGATCAGGGTCAGCAAAGTCAGGGTTAGGGGGCATGGGTAAACTGAGCAAAGACGGAGGGAAGGAAGCGGGAGAACAGACCAGAGGTGGGCGGGCGGGGTCCGGAGGAGGAGACAACGGAGAGGAGCAGTCAAGGACAGCAGCAGGAAGAGGGGGAGTAGAAAGAGGGGAGCGCACCTCAGCAAGGGCAGCAACCGAAAGGGAAGCAGGGGCCAAAGAAACCTCCATAGCAGGAACAGGGGGCGCAACCACTGAAATGGGAGGGGAAGGAGCAATAGAGCCAGTAGTAGGGGCCGAGGAAGAAAGCAAAGCCTTCTTACCCGCCGGAGAGGAGCCAGGCTTACGCTTCTGACTTAAAGAGACCGGTGTCCCAGCAACTACGTACCGGGCAACGGATTCCAGTGTCTCAACAGGAGAAGCTGAACGAGAGCACACACGACGGCCGTTAGGAGAGCGATGGACATCCGCCTGCACCGACAGGCGGCGGGGAGAGTCAATAGATGGAGGAGAAGGATGGGAAGGAGGATCGGAGGGAGACGAGGAAGAAGACACAGGAGACACGACAGACCGGGTAGAAAGAAGGGGAACTCCAGACAGAGGACCAGGAGGGGGACCCTTCGGGACAGAACTCAAAGGAACAGAGGAGGGGGCAGTGGGCGTATCAGGGTCCAAGGCCCGGAAACGGTTGTGAGTCTGAGGAAGGTGGGAAGGAGGTGGGAAGGGAGGAGAGGAAGAGCGCAACACGCGAGCATAAGAGACGTTAGCATAAGGCGGGAGCCGGCGAACCTGGCGCCTCGCCTCAGGAAAAGATAAACGCTCCCGGTGCTTCAAGTTGAGGACGGCTGCCTCAAGCTTGTAATGGATACAGGCACGGGAGAAGGTAGGATGGGCCTCACCGCAGTTGAGGCAGCGAGCTGGGGAGAAGTGCACTCCGACTTAGAGTGACCTTCACCCCCACACAAAGGACAGAGACAGTCCCAGAGCAGCGGAGGGCACCATGCCCAAACCTCCAGCACTTGTTACAAAGCCGAGGAGAAGGAATATACTCCTGGACAGAGCACCTGGCACCAGCAAGAATGACAGAGGATGGAAGGGTCCTACCATCAAAGGTGATCTTCACAACCGAAGGGGTTGACGGCGACGACCACGAGGGGACGAGTAAACGAGTCAACCTGGAGGACAGAATGGCCTTGGGCATCAAGGATATGCGAATGTCGTGGCAGTCCTGCAGATTCCGAACACCGGTTGCAACATGGGGCGGGAGCAGAATAGTGCCAACACTGGCATTCAACTGAGCGTTCTTTGAGACCCGAACAGGGTCTCGCCAAGGCAGGATAAGGCAGCCAAGCGGGAAGCAGCATCCTGAGAAGGAGCAGCAACGACACGTGTACCGAGACGAGTGGGGTTGAAAGTAACAGAGGCATCCACGGAATCAACGAGATGTCGATGGAGGGAGAAATCGTCAGGAGGCGCAGAATCAAGAGGGAGGAGATCAAAAATTTGGCCCACGAAGCGGGACCAAACAAGGCTTGATAGGTATCAGAACGGGAAGGAATCGAGCGAGGGCGGCCGTGACGAGGACGGCGTTGAGAAACCCCAGAGAGAGAGGGGTTAAAAGGCGCAGTAGTTACAACGAGAGATGGAGCCGCGCCAGGGGACGAGGTAGTCACCACTGGGGGCTTGGGGCTCGACCCAACCACAGAGGAGGGAGGGGAGCCGAGGGGAGGAGTCAGAGAGGCCAAAGGAGGAGCAAGGTCGGGGCCCAATGCAGCGGAGGCTACAGAGCCCGGTCTTCCAACACAGACCGACTCGGGGGCTTGGTCGCCCACCCACGAGCCTGAGAAGGTAAGGAGAAACAGTAGAACCAGTAACATCATCGTACGAGAAAAATATTCATTCACGAATGTGCCCCATACCCACCATGGAGCCACAATTAGAGGCAGGACACCCAACAAGAAGCTATCGCCGATCATGCGGGGCCCCTAGGGGTGCGTCGTGAGTATACGCCCCACAAACGCCACCTTAAGAACCGACAGTCCGTCGAGATCGGGTTCAGTGACGAAAGGGGGATTGACAATAAAAGGTTCCCTCGCTCTCGACGTGGGTACTACAGTTCTACGGGTGCAAGAGTATGCCTCCTCAAGCACCCGGGCGTCAAAATAGAAGAAGTCCAAAGGAAGAACCAAAACAAGCAAAAGGTCGGCAGGAAACGGCAAGCAGATAGGAGAAGAGGGGGGAGAAAAACGAAACAGA
>WNGS01092527.1:0-19959 GCA_020271785.1 Procambarus virginalis | reverse complement strand
CTTTGTGCCATTTCTGTGACTGTATCTGTTATTGAGACTGTGTGTGTATGTGGCAGTCACTGTAATGTCTGTGACTGTGAATGTTGTGTGACAGTGTCTGTGACTGTTGTGTGACAGTGTCTGTGACTGTTGTGTGACAGTGTCTGTGACTGTGTGACAGTGTCTGTGACTGTGTGACAGTGTCTGTGACTGTGGTGTGACAGTGACTGTGGTGTGACAGTGTCTGTGACTGTGGTGTGACAGTGACAGTGACTGTGGTGTGACTGTGTCTGTGACTGTGGTGTGACAGTGTCTGTGACTGTGGTGTGACAGTGTCTGTGACTGTGGTGTGACAGTGACAGTGACTGTGGTGTGACAGTTTCTGTGACTGTGGTGTGACAGTGACTGTGGTGTGACAGTGTCTGTGACTGTGGTGTGACAGTGACATTGACTGTGGTGTGACAGTGACAGTGACTGTGGTGTGACAGTGTCTGTGACTGTGGTGTGACAGTGACATGACTGTTGTGTGACAGTGACTGTGGTGTGTGACAGTGACAGTGACTGTGTGTGTGACAGTGACAGTGACTGTGGTGTGACAGTGACTGTGTGTGACAGTGACTGTGACTGTGGTGTGACAGTGACAGTGACTGTGTGTGACAGTGTCTGTGACTGTAGTGTGACAGTGACTGTGTGTGACAGTGTCTGTGACTGTAGTGTGACAGTGACTGTGTGTGACAGTGACTGTGACTGTGGTGTGTGACAGTGACAATGACTGTGTGTGACAGTGTCTGTGACAGTGACAGTGACTGTGTGTGACAGTGACTGCGACTGTGGTGTGACAGTGACAGTGACTGTGGTGTGACAGTGACAGTGACTGTGTGTGACAGTGACAGTGACTGTGTGTGACAGTGACAGTGACTGTGTGTGACAGTGACAGTGACTGTGTGTGACAGTGACTGTGGTGTGACAGTGACTGGTGTGACAGTGACTGGTGTGACCAGTGACTGTGGTGTGACAGTGACTGTGGGTGTGACAGTGTCTGTGACTGTGGTGTGACAGTGACTGTGGTGTGACAGTGTCTGTGACTGTGGTGTGACAGTGTCTGTGACTGTGGTGTGACTGTGTCTGTGACTGTAGTGTGACAGTGACAGTGACTGTGGTGTGACAGTGAGTGTGACTGTGGTGTGACAGTGTCTGTGACTGTGGTGTGACAGTGTCTGTGACTGTGGTGTGACAGTGTCTGTGACTGTGGTGTGACAGTGAGTGTGGTGTGACAGTATTTGTGACTGTGGTGTGACAGTGTCTGTGACTGTGGTGTGACAGTGACTGTGACTGTGGTGTGACAGTGTCTGTGACTGTGGTGTGACAGTGTCTGTGACTGTGGTGTGACAGTGTCTGTGACTGTGGTGTGACTGTGGTGTGACAGTGACTGTGGTGTGACAGTGACAGTGGGGTGACAGTGACTGTGGTGTGACAGTGACTGTGGTGTGACAGTGTCTGTGACTGTGGTGTGACAGTGACAGTGATGTGACAGTGACTGTGGTGTGACAGTGACTGTGGTGTGACAGTGACAGTGATGTGACAGTGACTGTGGTGTGACAGTGACTGTGGGTGTGACAGTGTCTGTGACTGTGGTGTGACAGTGTCTGTGACTGTGGTGTGACAGTGACTGTGGTGTGACAGTGACAGTGGTGTGACAGTGACTGTGGTGTGACAGTGACTGTGGTGTGACAGTGTCTGAGACTGTGGTGTGACAGTGACTGGTGTGACAGTGTCTGTGACTGTGGTGTAACAGTGTCTGTGACTGTGGTGTGACTGTGACTGTGGTGTGACAGTGACAGTGTCTGTGGTGTGACAGTGACTGTGGTGTGACAGTGACAGTGTCTGTGACTGTGGTGTGACAGTGACAGTGTCTGTGGTGTGACAGTGACTGTGGTGTGACAGTGACAGTGTCTGTGGTGTGACAGTGACTGTGGTGTGAGAGTGACTGTGGTGTGACAGTGACTGTGGTGTGACAGTGACTGTGGTGTGACAGTGACTGTGGTGTGACAGTGACAGTGTCTGTGACTGTGGTGTGACAGTGACTGTGGTGTGACAGTGTCTGTGACTGTGGTGTGACAGTGTCTGTGGTGTGACAGTGACTGTGGTGTGACAGTGACTGTGGTGTGACAGTGTCTGTGGTGTGACAGTGACTGTGGTGTGACAGTGACAGTGTCTGTGACTGTTGTGTGACAGTGACAGTGACTGTGGTGTGACAGTGACTGTGGTGTAACAGTGACTGTGGTGTGACAGTGACTGTGGTGTGACAGTGACTGTGGTGTGACAGTGACTGTGGTGTGACAGTGACAGTGTCTGGACGGTTGTGTGACAGTGACAGTGTCTGTGGTGTGACAGTGACTGTGGTGTGACAGTGTCTGTGACTGTGGTGTGACAGTGTCTGTGACTGTGGTGGGACAGTGACAGTGTCTGTGGTGTGACAGTGACTGTGGTGTGACAGGACTGTGGGGTGACAGTGTCTGTGACTGTTGTGTGACAGTGACAGTGACTGTGGTGTGACAGTGTCTGTGACTGTTGTGTGACAGTGACAGTGACTGTGGTGTGACAGTGACAGTGTCTGTGACTGTGGTGTGACAGTGTCTGTGACTGTTGTGTGACAGTGACAGTGACTGTGGTGTGACAGTGACTGTGTGTGACAGTGTCTGTGACTGTGGTGTGACAGTGTCTGTGACTGTGGTGTGACAGTGTCTGTGACTGTTGTGTGACAGTGACAGTGACTGTGGTGTGACAGTGACTGTGGTGTGACAGTGACTGTGGTGTGACAGTGACTGTGGTGTGACAGTGTCTGTGACTGTGGTGTGACAGTGTCTGACTGTGGTGTGACAGTGTCTGTGACTGTGGTGTGACAGTGTCTGTGACTGTGGTGTGACAGTGTCTGTGACTGTGGTGTGACAGTGTCTGTGACTGTGGTGTGACAGTGTCTGTGACTGTGGTGTGACAGTGTCTGTGACTGTGGTGTGACAGTCACTGTCACACAGTCACTGTCACACGACAGACACTGTCACACCAGTCACTGTCACACGACAGACACTGTCACACCACAGTCACAGACACTGTCACACCACAGTCACAGACACTGTCACACCACAGTCACAGACACTGTCACACCACAGTCACAGACACTGTCACACCACAGTCACAGACACTGTCACACCACAGTCACAGACACTGTCACACCACAGTCACAGACACTGTCACACCACAGTCACAGACACTGTCACACCACAGTCACAGACACTGTCACACCACAGTCACTGTCACACCACAGTCACTGTCACACCACAGTCACTGTCACACCACAGTCACTGTCACTGTCACACAACAGTCACAGACACTGTCACACCACAGTCACAGACACTGTCACACCACAGTCACAGACACTGTCACACCACAGTCACTGTCACACCACAGTCACTGTCACTGTCACACAACAGTCACAGACACTGTCACACCACAGTCACAGACACTGTCACTGTCACACCACAGTCACTGTCACTGTCACACAACAGTCACAGACACTGTCACACCACAGTCACTGTCACTGTCACACAACAGTCACAGACACTGTCACACCACAGTCACTGTCACACCACAGTCACTGTCACACCACAGACACTGTCACTGTCCCACCACAGTCACAGACACTGTCACACCACAGTCACAGACACTGTCACACCACAGTCACTGTCACACCACAGACACTGTCACTGTCACACAACCGTCACAGACACTGTCACTGTCACACCACAGTCACTGTCACACCACAGTCACTGTCACACCACAGTCACTGTCACACCACAGTCACTGTTACACCACAGTCACTGTCACACCACAGTCACTGTCACTGTCACACAACAGTCACAGACACTGTCACTGTCACACCACAGTCACTGTCACACCACAGACACTGTCACACCACAGTCACTGTCACACCACAGTCACTGTCACACCACAGACACTGTCACACCACAGTCACAGACACTGTCACACCACAGTCACTGTCACACCACAGTCACAGACACTGTCACTGTCACACCACAGTCACTGTCACACCACAGTCACTGTCACACCACAGTCACTGTCACACACAGTCACTCTCACACACAGTCACTGTCACACCACAGACACTGTCACTGTCACACCACAGTCACTGTCACACCACAGACACTGTCACTGTCACACCACAGTCACAGACACTGTCACTGTCACACCACAGTCACTGTCACACCACAGACACTGTCACTGTCACACCACAGTCACAGTCACACCACAGTCACAGACACTGTTACACCACAGTCACAGACACTGTCACACCAGTCACTGTCACACCACAGTCTCAGACACTGTCACACCACAGTCACTGTCACACCACAGTCACTGTCACACCACTGTCACTGTCACACCACAGTCACTGTCACACCACAGTCACAGACACTGTCACACCACAGTCACAGACACTGTCACACCACAGTCACTGTCACACCACAGTCACTGTCACATCACTGTCACTGTCACACCACAGTCACTGTCACACCACAGTCACTGTCACATCACTGTCACTGTCACACCACAGTCACAGACACTGTCACACCACAGTCACTGTCACACCACAGTCACTGTCACACCACTGTCACTGTCACACCACAGTCACTGTCACACCACAGTCACACCACAGTCACAGACACTGTCACACCACAGTCACAGACACTGTCACACCACAGTCACAGACACTGTCACACCACAGTCACAGTCACTGTCACACCACAGTCACAGACACTGTCACACCACAGTCACAAATACTGTCACACCACACTCACTGTCACACCACAGTCACAGACACTGTCACACCACAGTCACAGACACTGTCACACCACAGTCACAGACACTGTCACACCACAGTCACACTCACTGTCACACCACAGTCACTGTCACTGTCACACTACAGTCACAGACACAGTCACACCACAGTCACAGACACTGTCACACCACAGTCACAGACACTGTCACACCACAGTCACTGTCACACCACAGTCACAGACACTGTCACACCACAGTCACTGTCACACCACAGTCACTGGTCACACCAGTCACTGTCACACCAGTCACTGTCACACCACAGTCACTGTCACACACAGTCACTGTCACTGTCACACACAGTCACTGTCACTGTCACACACAGTCACTGTCACTGTCACACACAGTCACTGTCACTGTCACACCACAGTCACTGTCACTGTCACACCACAGTCGCAGTCACTGTCACACACAGTCACTGTCACTGTCACAGACACTGTCACACACAGTCATTGTCACTGTCACACCACAGTCACAGTCACTGTCACACACAGTCACTGTCACACTACAGTCACAGACACTGTCACACACAGTCACTGTCACACTACAGTCACAGACACTGTCACACACAGTCACTGTCACTGTCACACCACAGTCACAGTCACTGTCACACACAGTCACTGTCACACCACAGTCACTGTCACTGTCACACCACAGTCACTGTCACTGTCACACCACAGTCACTGTCACACAACAGTCAATGTCACTGTCACACCACAGTCACAGACACTGTCACACCACAGTCACTGTCACTGTCACACCACAGTCAATGTCACTGTCACACCACAGTCACAGACACTGTCACACCACAGTCACTGTCACACCACAGTCACAGAAACTGTCACACCACAGTCACTGTCACTGTCACACCACAGTCACAGACACTGTCACACCACAGTCACAGACACTGTCACACCACAGTCACAGACACAGTCACACCACAGTCACTGTCACTGTCACACCACAGTCACAGACACTGTCACACCACAGTCACTGTCACACCACAGTCACAGACACTGTCACACAGTCACAGACACTGTCACACAGTCACAGACACTGTCACACAACAGTCACAGACACTGTCACACAACAGTCACAGACACTGTCACACAACATTCACAGTCACAGACAGTTACAGTGACTGCCACATACACACACAGTCTCAATAACAGATACAGTCACAGAAATGGCACAAAGACACAGTCACATACATCACAGATATAGTCACAGATACAGTCACAGATACAGACACAGATACAGTCACAGATACAGTCACAGATACAGTCACAGATACAGACACAGATACAGTCACAGATACAGTCCCAGATACAGTCACATACAGACAGAACACAGATACAGTCACAGACAGCCTCAATCGTGATGCTCCTGAAGAAGGCGGCACAGGTACTTAATCATCTACTTACTAACATTTTCTTAAATCACTTAAAACAGGAAATGTCCAATAATTTTGGAATAAGACAAAGGTAGTTTCAATACTATTAAAATGGGAACAGACAGGATGCATTAAATTACAAACTAAAGAGCAAGTATTCCATGTAAAAGATGGAAAAAGTAATCAGGATTCATTATTGGATACATGGACACGATAACTGTAACAAAAATGCAGCAAGGATTAAGAATGAGAAAATCGCGCTTCATCACAAACTTGAAGTAAATCAGAAAAGTAGGTCTGAGAGACCGTATACTCTAAGATTCCCCCCCCCCCCAAAAAAAGGCATTTAATAATGTTCCTAATAATTAATCTTTACTAGATTTGCTCCTGGGACCACTACTACTGTTTCTAATTGATATAAAAGAATTTATAAAGCTTATAAGTTTTTACAATTTTACGAAAAAAAAAACTATTTTTTTTTTAAAACGAAGGAGTGAGGTTATGTCTGCGTGCGTTACCACATGACTCAAGGCCTGTGAGGGGTCCACACCGCGACGACGCCTGCACAATGCTTTAGATAAACTTTGTCAAATTTGTTTGAAAAGAAATTTGGATTTATTTGCATTGGCAAACAAATCCAAATACGTATAAGGCAATGAAGATGGGAAGTGGAGAAAAGAAACGACATGAAATATCTACACCATAACAGGAAGGTAACGACACAAAAGGTGCTTTTGCTGACTATCTCACTGACAGCATGTGGAACGTTAGTAAACATTACAACGTCGTTTAGAAACCGAAATCAACACTCAGTCTACACTACTACGATCTAATCATTCAAGGCAGTCTACACTACTACGATCTAATCATTCAAGGCAGTCTACACTACTACGATCTAATCATTCAAGGCAGTCTACACTACTACGATCTACTCATTTAAGGCAGTCTACACTACTACGATCTACTCATTTAAGGCAGTCTACACTACTACGATCTACTCATTCAAGGCAGTCTACACTACTATGATCTACTCATTCAAGGCAGTCTACACTACTACGATCTACTCATTCAAGGCAGTCTACACTACTACAATCTACTCATTTAAGGCAGTCTACACTACTACAATCTACTCATTTAAGGCAGTCTACACTACTACAATCTACTCATTTAAGGCAGTCTACACTACTACAATCTACTCATTTAAGGCAGTCTACACTACTACGATCTACTCATTCAAGGCAGTCTACACTACTACAATCTACCCAAGCTAGAATACGCAACACTGGCCTATAATCTCCCCGTTGTAAATAATAATGCCAAATTTGAAGAACTAAAGGAAAGAGAGGCAAATATCGTTGCAAAAGAAGGTTTGCAACGAGATTAGTACCAGATCTAAGAGGATTGAGCTATGAAGATGGAGATAAAGGATCTGAATCTCATAACCCAGGAGAAGAAAAGAAGCAAAGGGGACATAATCACAGCATACAGGATACTTAGGGATATTAATAAGGTGGACAATGACAGCCTCTTTAAATTGAAAGAAAGCAGGAGCAGATGACATAGGTGGAAGCTGGAAACACTAGAGGTAGGATTCAACAAATTCAAATGTCAGAATGTTTCAATTATAGCACAGCGGACACAACAAGGCCAGTAGTCGAGGCGTAAGGAACTAGACCTCGCTCCCTCTATAGTTACTGATAGGCACGAACTGATAGGTGAGTACAAATACAGACAGTCACAGACACAGACACAGATACAGACACAGACACAGTCACAGACACAGTCACAGACACAGACACAGTCACAGACACAGTCACAGACACAGACACAGTCATAGACACAGACACAGACACAGTCACAGACACAGACACAGTCATAGACACAGACACAGACACAGTCACAGACACAGTCACAGACACAGTCACAGACACAGACACAGTCACAGACACAGTCACAGACACAGACACAGTCACAGACACAGTCACAGACACAGACACAGTCACAGACACAGTCACAGACACAGACACTGTCACAGACACAGACACAGACACAGTCACAGACACAGACACAGACACAGTCACAGACACAGACACAGACACAGTCACAGACACAGTCACAGACACAGTCACAGACACAGTCACAGACACAGTCACAGACACAGACACAGTCACAGACACAGTCACAGACACAGACACAGTCACAGACACAGACACAGTCACAGACACAGACACAGACACAGTCACAGACACAGTCACAGACACAGACACAGTCACAGACACAGTCACAGACACAGACACAGTCACAGACACAGTCACAGACACAGACACAGACACAGTCACAGACACAGACACAGTCACAGACACAGACACAGTCACATACACAGTCACAGACACAGTCACAGTCACAGTCACAGACACAGACACAGACACAGACACAGTCACAGACACAGACACAGACACAGTCACAGACACAGTCACAGACACAGTCACAGACACAGACACAGTCACAGACACAGTCACAGACACAGACACAGTCATAGACACAGACACAGACACAGTCACAGACACAGTCACAGACACAGACACAGTCATAGACACAGACACAGACACAGTCACAGTCACAGACACAGTCACAGACACAGTCACAGACACAGTCACAGACACAGACACAGTCACAGACACAGTCACAGACACAGACACAGTCACAGACACAGTCATAGACACAGACACAGTCACAGACACAGACACAGACACAGTCACAGACACAGACACAGACACAGTCACAGACACAGACACAGTCACAGACACAGACACAGACACAGTCACAGACACAGACACAGTCACAGACACAGTCACAGACACAGTCACAGACACAGACACAGACACAGTCACAGACACAGTCACAGACACAGACACAGACACAGTCACAGACACAGACACAGACACAGTCACAGACACAGACACAGACACAGTCACATACACAGTCACAGTCACAGTCACAGACACAGACACAGACACAGTCACAGACACAGTCACAGACACAGTCACAGACACAGTCACAGACACAGTCACAGACACAGACACAGTCACAGACACAGACACAGTCACAGTCACAGTCACAGACACAGACACAGTCACAGACACAGTCACAGACACAGACACAGACACAGACACAGACACAGTCACAGACACAGTCACAGACACAGACACAGTCACAGACACAGGCACAGACACAGTCACAGAAACAGTCACAGACACAGTCACAGACACAGTCACAGACACAGACACAGACACAGTCACAGACACAGACACAGACACAGTCACAGACACAGACACAGTCACAGACACAGTCACAGACACAGTCACAGACACAGTCACAGACACAGTCACAGACACAGTCACAGACACAGTCACAGACACAGTCACAGACACAGTCACAGACACAGTCACAGACACAGACACAGACACAGTCACAGACACAGACACAGTCACAGACACAGTCACAGACACAGTCACAGTCACAGACACAGGCACAGACACAGACACAGACACAGTCACAGACACAGTCACAGTCACAGTCACAGACACAGTCACAGACACAGACACAGTCACAGACACAGTCACAGACACAGTCACAGTCACAGACACAGTCACAGACACAGACACAGACACAGTCACAGACACAGTCACAGACACAGACACAGTCACAGACACAGTCACAGACACAGTCACAGACACAGTCACAGACACATACACAGTCACAGACACAGTCACAGACACAGTCACAGACACAGTCACAGACACAGTCACAGACACAGTCACAGACACAGTCACAGACACAGACACAATCACAGACACAGTCACAGACACAGTCACAGACACAGACACAGCACAGACACAGTCACAGACACAGACACAGTCACAGACACAGTCACAGACACAGACACAGTCACAGACACAGACACAGACACAGACACAGTCACAGACACAGTCACAGACACAGACACAGACACAGTCACAGACACAGTCACAGACACAGACACAGTCACAGACACAGACACAGTCACAGACACAGTCACAGACACAGACACAGTCACAGACACAGTCACAGACACAGTCACAGACACAGTCACAGACACAGACACAGTCACAGACACAGTCACAGACACAGTCACAGACACAGTCACAGACACAGACACAGACACAGTCACAGACACAGTCACAGACACAGTCACAGACACAGTCACAGACACAGACACAGTCACAGTCACAGACAGTCACAGACACAGTCACAGACACAGTCACAGACACAGACACAGTCACAGACACAGTCACAGACACAGTCACAGACACAGACACAGACACAGACACAGTCACAGACAGTCACAGACACAGTCACAGACACAGACACAGTCACAGACACAGTCACAGACACAGTCACAGACACAGTCACAGACACAGACACAGTCACAGACACAGTCACAGACACAGTCACAGACACAGTCACAGACACAGTCACAGACACAGACACAGTCACAGACACAGTCACAGACACAGTCACAGTCACAGACACAGTCACAGACACAGACAGTCACAGACACAGTCACAGACACAGTCACAGACACAGTCACAGACACAGACAGTCACAGACACAGTCACAGACACAGTCACAGACACAGTCACAGACACAGTCACAGACACAGTCACAGACACAGTCACAGTCACAGACACAGTCACAGACACAGACAGTCACAGACACAGTCACAGACACAGTCACAGACACAGTCACAGACACAGTCACAGACACAGACACAGTCACAGACACAGTCACAGACACAGTCACAGACACAGTCACAGACACAGACACAGACACAGACACAGTCACAGACACAGTCACAGTCACAGACACAGTCACAGACACAGACACAGTCACAGACACAGTCACAGACACAGTCACAGACACAGTCACAGACACAGTCACAGACACAGTCACAGACACAGACACAGTCACAGACACAGTCACAGACACAGTCACAGACACAGTCACAGACACAGACACAGACACAGACACAGTCACAGACACAGTCACAGTCACAGACACAGTCACAGTCACAGACACAGTCACAGACACAGACACAGACACAGACACAGTCACAGACACAGTCACAGTCACAGACAGTCACAGACACAGTCACAGACACAGTCACAGACACAGACACAGTCACAGTCACAGACAGTCACAGACACAGTCACAGACACAGTCACAGACACAGTCACAGACACAGTCACAGACACAGTCACAGACACAGACAGTCACAGACACAGTCACAGACACAGTCACAGACACAGTCACAGACACAGTCACAGACACAGTCACAGACACAGTCACAGACACAGACACAGTCACAGTCACAGACAGTCACAGACACAGTCACAGACACAGTCACAGACACAGACAGTCACAGACACAGTCACAGACACAGTCACAGACACAGACAGTCACAGACACAGACACAGTCACAGTCACAGACAGTCACAGACACAGTCACAGACACAGTCACAGACACAGTCACAGACACAGACAGTCACAGACACAGTCACAGACACAGTCACAGACACAGACAGTCACAGACACAGTCACAGACACAGTCACAGACACAGACAGTCACAGACACAGTCACAGACACAGTCACAGACACAGACACAGTCACAGACACAGTCACAGTCACAGACACAGACACAGACACAGTCACAGACACAGTCACAGTCACAGACACAGTCACAGACACAGACAGTCACAGACACAGACACAGTCACAGTCACAGACACAGACACAGACACAGACACAGACAGTCACAGACACAGTCACAGACACAGTCACAGACACAGACACAGTCACAGACACAGTCACAGACACAGTCACAGTCACAGACACAGTCACAGACACAGTCACAGTCACAGACACAGACACAGACACAGTCACAGTCACAGACACAGACACAGACACAGTCACAGACACAGACACAGACACAGACACAGACACAGACACAGACACAGTCACAGTCACAGACACAGACACAGACACAGTCACAGACACAGACAGTCACAGACACAGTCACAGTCACAGACACAGTCACAGTCACAGACACAGACACAGTCACACACAGACACAGTCACAGACACAGTCACAGACACAGTCACAGACACAGCAATAGTGCAGCCTATCAAACACTTAAACCATTCTCTCTTTCCTCTTGCACTAACAGCCCACGAGTCCCAGACACACAGTAACAGGCAGACTCACATACAACACCAGGTAGAGAAATAGGAATATCTTGTGGCCTACATTTCTCCCTTTCATGCAAAACCACATGAAGACTGGACGACACACCCTTCCATGCACATTCCCAGACACGCGATCAAGCAGCCACACAAACAGACACAAAACCAGATATCGCCATTAATCCACTCGTCTTTT
The DNA here is from genome assembly GCA_020271785.1 of Procambarus virginalis. NCBI lineage: Eukaryota > Metazoa > Arthropoda > Malacostraca > Decapoda > Cambaridae > Procambarus > Procambarus virginalis. The sequence goes on along the minus strand of WNGS01092527.1, from coordinate 7,199 downwards.
TAGACGTTTTTAGACGAGAGTTTACAGCTAGTCTAGACGCCGAGTGAGTACCTGGTCTTTCTCTTGTGGCTGAGACGACCATCAACGACCGGACAGCAGAATTTGCTATGTCTAGATAGATTGTATTTAATTCCTGATATCTCTTGTCACCCACAGTGGGAGGAGCGGTGATCCCGGGGCCGGGGGAGGTGTACGTGGAGGCTGCGTCCCGTCTCCTGCTCACCTGCTGGGTACAGGCACCACCCCGCCCTCCTGGACCCATCGCCTGGCTCCATAATCTCGCCCCGGTACATGCGCACGGCGCTAGGTGAGTTACTTTGCCCCACTGTTCTTTCTTTTTCGTTCTCCTTGGGCAGTAAGTGCCTCGAACACCCTGACGTAAGAGGTGGACACTGCCGACTGTACTATGGGTCAGCCTTTAAAGAGCAAGATCCCAAGGCAACTAACCGCTGCCCCCCATATGGGACTTATCTCCGTAGCTACCAATGAAGTACAGAAGGTTGAGGAATACCACGCCCTAAGACATTTGAACTGTATACCACACTACCGTGGATGTAACATTTCATCCACCTAGGGCACTAGGTGCCCCATAATTCAATTGCGCCAATAAGGTTAGGGGAAAATTACCAGGAGAAAGTGTCAAGCCATTACGACTATATAGCACTGGGAAGGGGTCAAGATAAGGATTTAGGATGGGTCGGGGGGAAGGAAGAGTGCCCAACCACTTGGACGGTCGGGGATTGAACGCCAACCTGTATGAAGCGAGACCGTCGCTCTACCGTCCAGCCCAAGTGGCTGGGCTCCAATAAGGTTAGATTATGGGAAGTGGCTAGTAATGGTACATAAGGACCTATTATAACTAGTGTAGATATCTTGTACTACCTTCAGAAATAGCCAAGATGATGCAGAGTAGTTACGTACATGGACCTATAATTATTAACGAAATTGGCCACTCCTCATCTAATGAAATTAGAGGACGAGTGCCGAGAATTTGTCCCAGATGGGCACCAATTGACAACGTGTGCAAATGTTGCATTTGACGTCTGCAAAGTTTTTATTGCATACCTGTGCTGGGAAAGTCACGGTTTAAGATTTTTACCAGTTTGCCCAATGTAGATAAAGTTACAATCTTTGTGCGGAACAGAATACACACAATCTGTTAACAAAGTAGATAACTTTCTGATTATTATAGATTTTATTGCATTTATATTTAATTTGTCCTTAAACATCTTGAAAACGTGTGTGAGTTTCTGCTAGCCCTTCGTAGTAAGGCAAAACAAATATTTTTGTTCACATGATTAATCCTGAGTGTGTGTGATTATATATAAAAAAGTGTTTTGCTTCTTGAAAATCTTACTTGGGGACTAATTATAGATATTGCAACTTGGCTGTTGAAGATTAAGGGCACCAGTACCCCTTAAGGTGTTGCAACGGTTTCAGTTTTCTGCCCACCTTTCATCTAGGCTGTAAATTTTTCCCTATTGGTAGTTTCTCGCAGTTTTGAGTATATAATTCAAAATATATTTATAGAAAGAAAAAAATACAGACAACATAAATCAACTTGCATCACTGAGCTCCTTCACACCACCTTGATGACCATAGTTAATGTACAAAGACACTGAAATGGTAAATATATGATCATTAATATATATCTCTTTCTCCTCATATCAGTAAGGCAAATCATCTTCAAATCATAACATTAATTCTGTTACGATAAATAAACACAAACCTTCCTGTCAGACACATGAATGGTTATCCTCAGGAAATATGGCATACATTTGCGCACAGTAAATATCATAAGAAATCTGGACTCTACACTTAGTACTCAAAGTTACTCAAAATGACTTTTTGTATGCAAAAGATTTTGCATACAATATGTGGTACAAGTAGCGGCTGAGGTAAGGGGAAGGGAACTGTGATCGCAGCGCCTCGCTTGTGGCGAGATCTTGTGGAATCCTTTACCACAAGATTCTCCCACACAATTGGAATTTAAACCATATTTGTCTCGTCTATCGCTGTCTATCACCCCCGATGCTCGCCCCTGAATATCACATGTTTAACTATTTTTGAAAACTCTCTGAACATATACTCTAATAATATTTTTTTTGGGTAGAAAAAATAAAGAGGTTCACTTTTTATTAACAAACTGTTATTAAATAAGCTACAGGTCACAGTCCATCAGTAAATATATCGATGCACCACTTGGCCGGGTGGATAAATAAGGGCCGAGCTTGGGTGTGCCGGCGACTACGGTAATGTCTCGCGCCTCTCACCATAAAACACAACCCGTCCTCGCAAATTCGTATAGTCAATATTGACTTATTAAATATGTGCATAGGTGACATACTTAACATAATAGTTTCCCTTGAAAAGCTTCATAGAAAACACCGACCTTACCTAACCTACTTAGTATGTTAAGATAAGCATCTCATTGCATCGTAATTACAATTATTACCTAACCTATACCTATAATAGGTTAAGTAACAATTGTAATTACGAAGCTATAAGATGCTTATTTTAACATACTAAGTAGGATAGGTAAGGTCGGTGTTTTCTATGAAGCTTTTCAAGGAAAACTATTATGTTTAGTATGTCACCTATGCACGTAACTAATAAGTCAATATTGACTATACGAATTTGCGAGGACAGATTGTAAAACATATAATAATAATGGTCGCCAAACCAAAACTACAACCCACTCGACATATACACAGTCGTTATCTTGAGATGGTTTCGGGGCTTCGCGCCCCCGCGGCCCGGTCCTCGATCAGGCCTCCTTTTTGTTACACATCCCCAGGAAGCACATCGTAGCAGCTGTCTAACTTCCAGCTACCTATTTACTGCTTGGTGAACAGGCACATTAGTGTGAAAGAAACTATGCCCATTTGTTTCCTCCTTATCCGGGGATCAAACCCGGAACCTTAGGACTACGAATCCCGAGCGCTGTCTTCTCAGCCGTCAGGCACCAATAGCAACTTCCTCCTAATTTCATAGATTTTAGTCCTTTCTTCGACAATGAAAATTCAGTGTAAGTCAATAAACTGCGGGTTACACACACTGGGAGGACTGACTAACATCAGAGTACTCTGTACTACCGGGTTCTCGTAGTACAGTCGGGTTCTTACTAGACGCACAATCGAGAATTCTGGGTTCGAATCCCGAGAAGGGACAGAAATTGTCGGGCACCTTTCCTTTCACCTAATGCCTCTGTTCACCTAGTAGTAGGCAGGTCGTGGGATCGGATGCACCCCGGCATACCCGGTAAGGGTGAAATGCGAAGCCAGAAAAGGCAAAACGCCAAACCAAAACGCGAAACGAGAGACGCCAAGAGCTAGAAACTAAGATGCCACACGGCAAGGAAACGCTCAAAGGGAGAGGCACAAGCACAAAATAAAACAGGGAAAACAAGCAGCCAGAGAGGCACACAGTATTTCACAGAGCAAATACACAGGAAATCAGGGTACATACTTGCCCGGGAACCGGGCCCGCGGGAACCGTACATTGAATGCTTCCCAGAGCACCCACCGCCAAGGGTCCCTTCCATCCACCAGGGACTCCATAACATCCGGAACCGGGGCAACAAACACCCGCAAGCAGGGGACTCAAATGGAAGTACCCACGAGGCGAGTAGTCGCCACACGGCTCGACAGGAAGGGAACCTGCCCACCACGAAAGTTCTCTGGCTCGTCAGACAGCTGTAACTCGGCAATCTCCGTCCAGTGACCCGGCGGCATCACAGACGCCGGCAACACGTCCTCCAGGACCCCAACTCGCATCCTCACAGGAGCAAACGGGCCACAGGGCACCACCACAGGGGCACCCGTGGCCCCAGGCACACCACCAGACGACAGCAGGGAATCCGAACGGCGCGCATCCCTCCGTAACGTCACTACCAGGCCACGCCCAGCACCAGAGTCCACACCATCCCTGGCAGCAGAAGCCACCACCCCCCACTGCGGAGAGACCCCTGGCGGAGAAAGAGCCGAAGGCACGTCCGAGACACAGGCACCGGCAGTCACATGGACCTCTGCCACTACTAGCTGTGGAGACATGGAAGTATCCGTATCGACACCGGCAACACCCGAAGACTCACAGTCACTAAAGTCACCAACATCGGCCCAGGCAGAAGATGAATGCCGGGAACGTTTGGGCACCGGCCGGATATCGTCAGGGCCGGAAGCGGACCCAGAAACACGGGCACCACGAGCCTGACGAACCGACGCCCGAGACAGAACGGCAGCAGCCTCCACCACAGGGGGAACCGGGCCACACACCGCAGGAGGCTCCACAGCCACCCCAGCACCCAACACATCCGGGACCCGACACACGGACACAGGGCCAGGCGCAGCATCCGAAGACGAGGGAGAAGACGGCAGCGCCACACAGGGAGCACCAGGAAGGCCCATGGGAGCAGCGAGGACAGGGACAGGATCAGGCAGACCAACTGACGGTACTGCAATACCCGGAGGAGGGCCGGCAACAACCGGAGGAACATCAGGCGTCGCCGGGGGAGCTGCAGTAGCGAACGGGACGCGCACCTCCACAACATCTCCAGAGGCAGGCTCCAGCGGGAGCGGCGGGAAATCCTCTTCTCGGAACAAGTTGACAGGAGCAGCTGGGGTAGCAGAGCACCCTACAGCCTGATGCCCCAACAGGCCACACCGGAAACAGGTACGAGGCTGCCGGGCATAATACACCCGGACGTAGTATCCCATAAGCCGGACAGAAGAAGGTATATCCGACCGCAGGCGCATTCCCAACGTGCGAATGTTCGTTCGTCTTCCAGCATACCGGCCCGAGGAGAGCGTGTTCACCGCACGCTGACAACAGTACCAAACCCCCCGAAGTAACGCCGTAGGAGGTCGTCAGGAAACTCCAGGGGCGCACCATGGATGCTGACATAAGTCAGGGCACCACTACGATCCGAGATCGCCACAGAGCCGGCATCACCCGGCAACGACAACGTACGCCCCTCGTACCGACGGAGGAAGTCACGGTACTCCTCCTCCCCCACGAACTTGAGAACAACCCGGTGGGCAGTAACAAGCTCAATACCAAACACAGCCTCCACGGGACACGAAGCATGTCACACATAACCAGCTCCACGTCTGAGTATCCAGCCCGACTAGTGAACTCCAAGCCCACGGAATTCACACGCACAACGGCGGGAAGGCCTCCCATGTCAAACTTGCCACGTCAACACACAGCCGAGCAGCAACACAAACTGGGGGGGGGGGCAGAGACGCCCACACCACCTAGCGACCAAAATGGTAAACAACCCCAACAGCCACGAAGGGTCGGCAAGACGTCTTCACTCCACAGCCGCCAGCAGTTGACTCCGCTGTGTAGGGTGTGGATCGCCGGCGCTCGGTGTTTACACCTTAGTTGGGGGTCACTCCGTGTGGTGGCGTTCAGGTTCTCCTCCTGCGCCTAACCAGGGGCGCTGTAGGGTGCTGAATTCTGACTCTCTGCCCTATTTTCATTTTCAAATTACGACCTTTATACCGGAAAATATGCTAATTACTCATAACAGCGATGGGTCATGTTTTGCCCAAACCCCCTTGCAGTTTTCAAAATATCTGAAATGCCAGAAAATCGACTCCTGAGCGTGATTTCTGAGCCGAATTCTGACTTTCTGCACCTTTTTTCATTTTCAAATTAGGATCTTCTATACCGAAAATATGCTAATTACTATAAACGGCGATGGATCATATTTTGCCCAAACCCTCCCCGCAGTTTTCAAAATATTAAAAACATCGGAAATTTCACTCCTGGGCCATATTTTGGAGCCAAATCTGGCTCTCTGCACGTATATGCATTAGAAATGATGACTTCTTGTACCGAAAATATGCCAATGACTGGAGCTGACCTACCACTATTCTTGGCAGGTCATACTGTTTCCTGCTTGTGTCATAGCAGGAAAATCAAAATGGATGGACCACTGCCTAGACCCATCTTTCCACGACAAGCTCTCAGCCACCTGTCATACCCCTACCAGCTGTGTTGTCATGCTAATGACCACCAGAAATATTATGTATAACCGTTGGCAAGTATACCCCCCCCTCCATCTTCTATCGGGGAGAGGATTAAATAGTCATTATTTATATAAATAAGTATGTAAATGTTCGTTTGTTCAAAATCGCTAATCTCCGAAAGTTTTTCAGCAGATTGCTTTGAAATTTTGACTCAACGTTCCATTCGCGTGTTTTTATATGCCTACTATATAGATGCCACACCTGTTTCAGATAAAACATTTTTTTTTAATCAGCGCAATCTGTTTTATGTAAAAAAAAAAACACGCTACACTAAATATGTTACGATTACATTACATTTTTCCCGATTGTATTGAAAAATAGAATTTTCATAGATTTTATATTTCATTTCGATTTAATTATTTTGTTTGAAATTGCATTGGAATTGAGCTGTGTTCTTACCATACTGTTCATTTTGTGAGTATAGTTTATTTTTTGTATTTTGCATTTTTTCATTTCGTTTTTTAACCGTTCTTCTTATTTTTCAGTGATGGGAACATCAGATCATTTGATGTTCCATTTTTCTGATGGGAAATTCAGATCATTTGGAAACGCATCGGACGAGGGAGTAGGGAATGGTAGGGAGGACGAGGGGACGAGGGAGTGGGGAATGGTAGGGAGGACGAGGGGACGAGGGAGTGGGGAATGGTAGGGAGGACGAGGGGACAGGGGAGGGTTGCTGAGCCACAGCAATGCATGGCGGGTACAGCTAGGTTTAAATATTTTCTGATCTGGGCCTCCAAGGCCCAGGTTGGGGGTCCTGAGTGCCTCCAAGGCCCAGGATGGGAGTCCTGAGTGCCTCCAAGGCCCAGGATGGGGGTCCTGAGTGCCTCCAAGGCCCAGGATGGGAGGTCCTGAGTGCCTCCAAACCAGGATGGGGGTCCTGAGTGCCTCCAAAGCCCAGGTTGGGGGTCCTGAGTGCCTCCAAGGCCAGGATGGGAGTCCGAGTGCTCCAAGGCCCAGGATGGGGGTCCTGAGTGCCTCCAAGGCCCAGGATGGGGGTCCTGAGTGCCTCCAAGGCCAGGATGGGGGTCATGAGTGCCTCTAGGCCCAGGATGGGGGTCTGAGTGCCTCCCAGGCCCAGGATGGGGGTCATGAGTGCCTCCTAGGCCCAGGATGGGAGTAATGAGTGCCTCCAAGGCCCAGGATGGTGGTCATGAGTGCCTC
>WNGS01092512.1:0-10863 GCA_020271785.1 Procambarus virginalis | reverse complement strand
TTTTTTTTGCTGTAATATTATTTAATAGTGTGTAGCGTGATATTTATATAATAAATAAGTGAATCATCGCTGTACTCAAAAATATGGTGTGCATAGAGTATTGTCGATTCAATTATGTTCATCAAGCAGTGAACAAATACTTTGTCGGTTATTACACTATATACACAGGTTATATATAAGTATCTGCATGTTTTGTTCACCATAACGAACCATTAAGTGCTATTATGAGTCAAAAAGCAACGCGGAGTGACTGCCACACACCAGCCGCCACTCGCTGCCACTCACTTCCTCAACACCTCACTTGCCCACATTCTCCTCCCACCATACTGTTGCATGCCGAGTGGCAGTGGCAGCCCGCCACTGGCTGCTACTTCCTCCTCTCTCAACTCGCCTGATTCGCCCACATTCTTCTCCCCAATACTGTTGTTTTTGCTTTTATTCACTATATACAGATGTTTTATGTATAAGTATCTACATGTTTGTTCACCATAACTGTTCAACTAAGCCGGTATAATGCCCAAAGAGCATAGTCGCCACCCCTACCAACATGACGAATCATGCAGATGTTGCCACACCATCACCAAAATGGCTTCTCCCTAACACTCCTTTTGCTGTTATTACACTGTATATACATGTATATATAAGTATCTACATTTGTGTTCACCATAACAAACCACTAAGTTGTATGCTGAGTGGCAGTGGCTGGCTGCCACTCCCTCCCTTCCTCCCTCACCTCACCTGACTCGCCACCATTCTCCTCCCACCATACTGTTTTTTGCTTTTATATACAGACGTTATATATAAATATCTGCATGTTTTGTTTACCATAGCGAGCAACTAAGCTGGTATAGCGAGTCCAGACAGTAAAAGGTGGTCACACACACAGTCAGCAGACAATGCTACCTCTCTCCCCACCAAGATTACTCCTCCCACTACAGCGCTAATTATCACAACAATCCTGCTATTATCAGAATCCTGGTAATTTTCATCACAGTCAGGGGTCTTCTGTAATAATATCATTGCTAAATAATAGCATGAACGTGTATATTATGTCATTTTTAGGCGATGGTGTGGTCACAAGCTGAACAGCAGGGGTCCGTAGAATTACCCAAATCTACCCAAATCCTCCTAGTATTACGTAAGTAATGAAAAAATATGATATATTTACTTACTGTAATGTTGGAGCTGCACGTAGAACACGATCAAACCTATTTTCACTCTGAAATAATGTAATTTCATATCGAAATTCGAAGTAAATATGAAGCAGGTGATGCCATAGGAAGTCGACGGTCCAAGCGACAAAATTGTGGAGCGACTTATCTAAGATATATGGTCGCATGGAGAGTGTTTGCTGCCATATCAGCCTCTTGTACACAGTGATCCAGTCGTCGCAATTCTTTGCTCAAATTGTCGCAAATTTAATTAATGATATTAACAAGTAGAATGGGTATTTGTAATAATATCTTTCATAAATAGCCACAAAACATTTAATATTTATTTATAAAAATGTGTCTAAGTTAAATCAACTCCATAGGACAATAATTTTGTTATATAGATACTAACGTTATTCGTTTGTATGCGTTCGCTACTTAAACTACACATGTCCTTTTCGTTCATAGAACACCGAACCCTACACACTCTCTGATATATTGCTTAATTAATAGAGATTCACAAATAAAACTTATATTGTATATGTTATCAGAAATGCAGAGATAAAATAGTTTTGTGAATCCATCACAGAGATTATATCTTATTAGACAGGAAAGATATTCATATTTTAAACAAGGTTTCTTGGCCGACGCTCTCCCTATCGATGGGATCTATGATCTTTCGAAGATCAATGTTAATTTAATCTAAATATTGTAATAAACGAAGTTTTCTATGTCATAATAAAGACAGAAATATAAGCTGCATGTTAATACTTTAGCATAAATATAACTGAAGTGAAAGTGAAGATATATGCCTTTTTACATTTACGTGATGGCTATCTCAGGGAGTGTGAAGGCCTGCAAACAAGTGAATTAATTGTGTAATTCATTTGCATATGTGCAAAGTAACATCAAAGGTCTATATGTCAGCATAAACAAAGATGTAGACGATAATGTGACTACATTTCAAGGAAAATATATCTTAAATGAAAGCCAAGACATGGTTAAATAAATAGCCAATACGACACCATCGCCGGTGTCCGGACACATGAAAACTTCCAATGCATCAGTGTCCTGCCAGGCGGCCAATACAGGCTTCACAATTCAGAAAAAAATTGTAATTCAGAGAGATGCGTTGATAAACGCAAAATGTTTTATATTTTAAATACAGATATAAACTTTGTTTTCAAACGTTTATTGTAACAATATCTCAAGTATAAGTCAAGATATATTTTGGACTTAACAATTTCCTATAAAGTTGCAATGCTACCTTAATTGTATATGATCATCATCATATACAGACAGAAATTAACTTATAAAATGTTGAGGTAAAGATAGACGTATGTTAATTATGACGCATAATCACTCTTAAGAACTTAATTATAAACCATAATATTATAATTATAATAATTCATGTGTTGGGGGACAGGAAGCCACAGTATATTCATACACGATAGGCTTTTATCAAGGTCATCCTTAAGGTCGAATTACTGACCCCGCCCAGGATGCAACCCCCACAACAAGCTGACTAACTCCTGAGTATCTACTTACTGCTAGGTGAACAGTCGCATTACGTGAAAGGAAATTTTCCCAACCATTTCTGTCCCGCCCAGGATTCGAACACGGAATTCTCGATTGTGTGTCGAGAACGAACAAGACTAATACTGGGACCCCTATACATATGATATGTTTTATATTATCAGAAAATCGGAAACATAAAATATATTTGCAAATATTGGTCATTAAAGTATTTTGGAAACAGAGGTGTATTTTAGTTATCTTAATATAGAGCACGAACATCATAGACTCATCCTGTGAATGGTAGTTTATTGTGCACCCCATACTCATCCTGTGAGTCCTGTTTACGTGCACCCCATACTCATCCTCTGTGCGGTAATTTATTGTGCATCCCATACTCATCCTGTTACCAGTAGTTTGTGCAACCCCATACCCATCCTGTTACCTGTAATTTATTGTGCAACCCATTCTCATCCTGTTACCAGTTGTTTGTGCACCCCATACCCATCCTGTGACCTGTAAATTATTGTGCAACCCATACTTATCCTGTTACCTGTAGTTTATTGTGCACCTCATACTCATTCTGTGAGTCATATAGGACATTGTGCAATCCTTTCTCATCGTGTGTATCTTTGTTTACTTTGCTCTCCATACTCATCCTCTGTGCGATAGTTTCTTGTGCAACCCATACCCATCGTGTGAGTGGTAGTTCATTGTGTACCCTATACTCATCCTGTGAGCATAGGGTACACAGTGAGTTCATTTGTACTCCATGCTCATCATCAAGAAGTGTATTTTACCAGCATTGTAATATAAATTAAGAATAAAGGCTTAACTGGATTACGGACCCATAATCAAAATAAAAGCCATCACTAATTATCATGACAAACGGCCTAGGCTACACTTCCGCCTTCGACAAGCGGCCGCCGGAGGTGCTTGGTTTATTGTACACCCCCCCACCCCCGCACACCCAGCCCTGGGAAGCGGGCATTGGAATGTGGACCATTACCCCTCCCCCCCCTCACTCCTCCTGTTAACAATAATACAAATAATAACAAAAAAAACTAATAATATAAATAAAAATAATAATGGAGATACTGTAATACCCTTGTGCTTGAATGAAGGTGAAGGAAAGACTCAATAAATGTGTAAGTGTATTAAAAACTAAATTTTCAAATCTAACCTTCATTCCTTCTCAATGTGTTACCATGAAATGATTATACATTGTTCTATTGTGAACATTGTATACAGGGCCTTAGGATATACATCCCCACAACAATTAACTACCTCCCAGGTAGCTAATTACTGCTAGGTGAACAGCAGTTCATCTAGCAGTGAACACCACCTGCCAGCTCACCTAGTAATGAACACCACCTGCACATCGCACCGCACCACTTGCCAGCAGGTGCAGAAGTACGATGGAGAGAGAAAAGTATACAATATTTCAAGTATAGGAATAGAGATATATTTAGGATTTAACGTTTTCCTACAAAGTTTCAATAAAACCTTTATTTGATGGTGCTACATAGCCTTCCTGGCATGGTGTCTTCTTTGATAATTACTTCTTTAAAAAGCTTCTTTAAAATAGTGTCTCCTTAAAGTCATACTGTATTTTGGACACAAAATGAGTAAAATCCTTTCCGACTGGAGTTGATGAGTACATGGGTGGTACAGATAATTAATAGTGATCGACACAAACTCAGAGATGTGGATGTCATAGTGCTTTGGGTACTGTCTATGGATATGTGACCCAGTGGAGGCAAGGACATTAATGGAACAAAATGGTTAAGTGTCCATGTTTTATCCCCTTGAGATTACCGCTCCATATAATATAAATGGGAGCCTGCTTCACTGCTTCACGCATTTTATGTGTTATTGCACATAAAATGCGTTCAAAAAGAATTACCGGAAAATAGGCAGATGGATCTACAATTTCCTGACCAACAGAACCTAATGTGTAATAGTCAACAAAATAAAATCCAGCCCATCAACCGTGAAGAGCTCAGCCCCCAGGGTACTGTGCTTGCTCCAGTACTTTTTCTCATCCTCATATCGGACATAGACAAGAACACAACCTATAGCACTGTATCATCCTTTGCAGATGACACTAGGATCTTCATGAGAGTAGGCAACATAGAGGACACGGCAAACCTCCAGTCAGATGTAGATCAGGTCTTTCTATGGGCTACAGAAAATAATATGGTGTTTAACGAAGATAAGTTTTTCCATAGCTCATGCGCTATGGAAAAAATGAAAATATAAAAACGGAAACCACGTACAAAACTCAGGCAAATCATAACATAGAACGAAAAGGCAATGTAAAGGATCTGGGTGTACTCATGTCGGAAGACCTTACCTTTAAAGAACACAATAAAGTAGCCGTCACAACTGCAAGAAAAATGACAGGTTGGATAACAAGAACTTTTCACACTAGAGATGCTATACCGATGATGATACTTTTCAAAACGCTTGTGCTCTCTAGAGTGGAGTACTGCTGCATAATGACAGCCCCTTTCAAAGCTGGAGAAATTGCTGACCTGGAGAGCGTGCAGAGAGCCTTTACTGCTAGAATCCACTCAGTAAAACATCTAAACTACTGGGACCGACTAAAGAGCCTAAATCTGTACTCCCTTGAGCGCAGGCGGGAGAGGTACATAATAATTTACACGTGGAAAATATTAGAGGGGCTGGTCCCAAACTTGCACACAGAAATAACATCACATGAGACCAGAAGACATGGCAGGATGTGCAGAATACCCCCGTTGAAAAGCAAAGGTGCAACAGGTACTCTGAGAGAGAACTCTATCAACATCAGAGGCCCGAGACTGTTCAACACGCTTCCGCTACACATAAGGGACATAACTGGCAAACCCCTCACAGTGTTCAAGAGAGAACTGGATAAGCACCTCCAAAGGATACCTGATCAACCAGGCTGTGACTCATACGTCAGGCTGCGAGCAGCCGCGTCCAACAGCCTGGTTGATCAGTCCGGCAACCAGGAGACCTGGTTGACGACCGGGCCGCGGGGACGCTAAGCCCCGGAAGCACCTCAAGGTAACCTCAAGGTAACCTCTCAAATCATATACACTGATGGTTTCCTACAGCGCCTCACGGGTGCAGGTGGAGTTGCCTCTACCCATCAGACAGAACTATTTGCCTTGCTTCTTACATTAAAATGTGTACAAGTCTCCAAACGAGACGCATTAATTGTAAGTGATTTTCTATCATCCTTAATTAAACTTAACTCTCTAAGAAACAGTTGTAACATGACCGGGTCTGAAGCTAGACAGAGAAAACACAACATTATTAGTGATGGTCACAGAATCCATTTCATGTGAATTCCATCTTCGTTGGCCTCCGAAACTTAAGGAATGGTCCAGAAAATATCTACTAAAGTTTAACTCAAGTGTGAAGATACTTCAGCTGATACTTAGATACTTCCAGTAAGTGTAAAGATAAGTGTTGACGATACTACCTTCATCTATTCAGACCCCAACCCAAACGCACTAAACAATAATGTAAATAACAAAGTTAAAGAGTCCACTCATGGATGTAAACCGTCGCACTAAACATAAAAAAGACCGACTACATTTTATTTGGAAGTAAATCCTCAAACCAAATTCAATTTCAGATAGACAATGTTAACATTAGCAATAAAAATTATGGAAAGTACCTTGACCTATACATAGACAAGAAACTGAACTTCAGCATCCACATACAACACCTATGTGGGTGCTGAGAGAGAGAGCGAGAGAAAGAACAGAGAAGAGAGAAGTGAGAAGAAGAGAAAGAGAGAGAGAGAGAGAGAGAGATTTCTAAGATCAGATATTATGTACCCCGCCCTGCCCTGGTGATTCTCTATTACTCCCTCATCTATCCATATCTCAACTATGGTATTTGTGCTTGGGGTTCTACTACCCAAAATCATTTACGTCCTCTAATTACTCAACACAAAGCTGCTATTAGGACAATATCCAACTCTGGCCCCAGACATCACTCGGTACCCCTACTCAAATCTCTCAATATGTTAGATATTAAGTCACTGCACATTCTCTCATGTGTATTATACATATATAAAACGCTGAACTGTAATGCCAATCCTGACCTCAAAAGCTTCATTGAAAGCTGTAACAGAACCCATGAGCACCACACCAGAAATAAATACAGTTTTGATATTCCAAGAGTACGACTTAATCAAACTAGAAATGCTCTACAGGATAAGGGGGGGGGGTAGAAATAGCCTAAGCTACTCTATCCCTTGAGATGTATTTATTGCTTATCTCAATAAACATACTTGAACTTGAACTTGAACAGGATAAGTATGGATTACACAATAATTTACAAGTCACAGGATGGGTATGGGGTGCACAAACAACTGGTAACAGGATGAGTATGGGTTGCACAATAAATTACAGGTCACAGGATGAGTATAGGGTGCACAAACTACTGGTAACAGGATGAGTATGGGTTCACGTAATGCGACTGTTCACCTACCAGTACAACCTGTCCTCTTAAAAAGAACGTCGCATTTGGCCGTTTGCTCGTATGGCCGAATTTGGACGTAATTTGAAAATGAAAAAAATATGAAAATAAATTTGGGATTTTTTTTTTCAACAACAGTAAGTTAAGGGTCCTCTGATAGGTTAGGTGGGCAGGAATTCTCTTAAAGTTTCAAAACGTTATGAAAAACGTTAATTTAAAGTGTCCTCTCAGAACCTCTGCGCGTACGCCGGACGACTCAAATAGAAAACGGAACAGAACGTCACTTTTGTGAGTCGATTTCATTTCAAATTACGTCGAAATTTGGCCATATCGCGCATACGGGCCAAAAGTGACGTTCTTTTTAAGAGGACGGGTTGACCAGTAAATAGGTACTCGGGAGTTAGTCAGCTTGTTGTGGGGTTGCATCCTGGGCGGTGTCAGTAATTCGACCTTAAGGATGACCTTGATAAAAGCCTATCGTGTATGAATATACTGTGGCTTCCTGTCCCCAACACAATGAATTATTATAATTATAATATTATGGTTATAATTAAGTTCTTAAACACTTTCGCGCTTTCCGCGAAGCGTAAAAAAACTTACCCTATGTGCTTTGGGCGTCTCGCACGCTTAAGCGGTACGAGCGAAAAGTGTATACTCTTTTTACTGTCCTGACACAATTGTAGACCTACGTATTTAAATTTGGTATCACTGTGTTTGCAATAGAATTCTCTATAAGAACATACATATAAAATACTGCCAAAGCACAAGGAATATCAACACCAAATAAAAATCTATTGCGATCACTTGGCGAGAGCGCCAAACAGCAACAAAATGTTTCCACTCTCTTAATGATTGCGATGACCACATTTATCCTACATCGTTGATTATGGTAGCATTAGAACCGCAATAAAATTCTCTATACGGACATATGCATATAAATATAGAATCAATGTCGCAACCAACCCACAAGACGGTTGGAAGTAGCTGAAATGTTACCCGCGGCGGCATATCGGCGCCATACAATCGTTATACCAAGATGAATCACTGCCATGCCGTTTTCTTTAATAAGCTCTTCGGTTATTAGAAAAAACGTAAATTTCATGGCAAACATTTCTAAACTATCCCCAACAAAATCGGATAGAAAATGGATTTATACAAATATTTTATCGTTGGACTAGAGGGTGCGTCGGCAAAGTATCCAGGGACGTAAAAGATTGGACTATAACGCTAGTCCCGGAAGCGGCAAGTGATAATTATTAAGAGCGATCCTGCGTCATAATTAACATACGGCGAAAAGATACGTGAATTTAGAGACAATTCTATAACCAATGTTCCAGCGATGTGTAAATATTTCATTCAAAATGATCTGCTACCAGAAATTTTAGCCAAATATCCCCAGTTTGCTAACTGTAGGTAGTAACTGAGTGATTGTAACCTATCCACCGCTGTCCACTGGATGGAGGCGGTGTGCAGGACAAACATATAAATTTGACACTAGCTCTCCACATATGTCAGTTGCTTAATTTAGAACCTGTACTTGAGGTCGATCTCGAACCCATTGTTGATGTGACGACTTATATTGAATTTTGTAACTAGCTCATCAAGATTGTAACTTGCTTAGCTAAATGAATTGTGGGGTTCAGTCCCTGAGCCCATTATGTGCCTCTGTAACCCTTTCCACTACCGCCCACAAGATGGGTATGGGGTGCATAATAAATGAACTAAACTAAAACTAACTAACGTCTATCTTTACCTCAACATTCTATAAGTTAATTTTTGTCTGTATAGATGATGATCATATACAATTAAGGTAGCATTGCACTGAACCACTATATATATATATATTATTTATTTAAACAACAGTTATTCACTCATTATTCTTGTTTATGAGCATTCTTTTGGGTATCCTTGATCCTGACGACAATGAAGCATATTGAACGTGGATATTTAACATCCTGATTCAGGCAGGATTCTCCAGTGGATATCCAACATCCTGGTTCAGCAGGACTCACTCTAGTGGATATCCAACATTCTGATGACATTGTAGACAGAGAAATTTTCTACACAGTGATTGTAGGCTGTTATAGGCTTGAAGATATAAAAAAGTATGTACGTAAATGACGAAGAAAGAAATTCATAATTTTTTAATATCCATTTATTATTCGGCTCATTATAATTATTATTACTTGCTCATCACTCATTTTTGTTAATAATATGTTAAGAAAACATGATGATAAGTTTGATATTTGAATTGGCTGTATCTCGTAAATATATGTGTAAAGGCTTAATATTGGAATTAGCAAGAAAGAGTTAACGGAAAGAAACGTCCAGTGATGCGGTAATTCTAATGGTAGCATTTTGAAAACGATTCTATGGCTGTTTTGATTTGAGTTTTGCGAAAAATGACGATTTCGCCGAGGTGGCGATTTTTCCGTGGCAGCTCCGCTTTGCGCCTCTTTTGACAATTATTTACTGATTTAACTGACAGCTGGGCTGTGTAGCCGTCAGTCCCGAGCACATACTTGTTTTCTATCTTTTGGTCAGTTTTTTTTATTATTTGATTAATCATTGACTATTTTCTGTTTCCTATAGGAAATAAGGTAATTAAAATCAAAGAAAACAAAAGTTTTTTGCCGAGAAATGACCGGCTACCTGTGTGATGCATCATACTGACCGCTATATATATATATTTAATAACATGATTTATTCACTCAATTATTCCTTGTTTATGACATTCTTTTGGATATCTCTGGTCCTGACGACAATGAAAGCATATCTGAGAGCTGTTGATATCCTGCACTCTGATATTGTAGAAGGCTCGCATCTATAACATCTGCTTTCCTTTGATATAATTCTGGTATTTGTTCCTCAGTGGGACTCCTATATACTCGTTACAGCCGCCGATTCCTTCGTGGTATTCTACATCCTGATTATAATGTAGATGTCTATCTCCTGAGATATCCAATATGATTAAAATAATGAGCAAATTCCTCATAGTGGACATCTAGCATCATGATTCAGGCAGGACTCTCTCCCGGACATCCAACATCCTGATTCAGGCAGGACTCTCCAGTGGACATTAACATCCTGATTCTGGCAGGACTCTCTCCAGTGGAGATTCAACATCCTGATTGATGCAGGACTCTCTCCAGGGGATATCCACATCCTGATTCAACCAGGACTCTCACCAGTGATTATCCAACATCCTGATTCTGGCAGGACCTATCCAGTAGATATCCGATATCCTGTTTCGGCAGGACTCTCTCTAGTGGACGTCCAACATCCTGATTCAGGCAGGGCTCTCTCTCAGTGGATATTGAATATCCTGATTCAACCAGGACTCTCTCCAGTGGATATCCAACATCCTGATTCTGTTAGGAACTTTCTTCAGTGGATATTGAACATCCTGATTCAGGCAGGATTTTCCAGTGGATATCCAACATCCTGGTTCAGGCAGGACTCACTCTAGTGGATATCCACATTCTGATGACATTGTAGACAGAGAAATTTCTACACAGTGATTGTAGGCTGTTATAGGCTTGAAGATATAAAAAAGTATGTACGTAAATGACGAAGAAAGAATTCATAATTTTTTAATATCCATTTATTATTCGGCTCATTATAATTATTATTACTTGCTCATCAACTCATTTTTGTTAATAATATTTAAGAAACATGATGATAGTTTGATATTTGAATTGGCTGTATCTCGTTA
>WNGS01092505.1:0-10107 GCA_020271785.1 Procambarus virginalis | reverse complement strand
ATTTGTAGAGCATTTCTAGTTTGGTTAAGTCGTACTCTTGAATATCAAAACTGTATTTATTTCTGGTGTGGTGCTCATGGGTTCTGTTACAGCTTTCAATGAAGCTTTTGAGGTCAGGATTGGCATTACAGTTCAGCGTTTTATATATGTATATACACATGAGAGAATGTGCAGTGACTTAATATCTAACATATTCAGAGATTTGAGTAGGGGTACCGAGTGATGTCTGGGGCCAGAGTTGGATATTGTCCTAATAGCAGCTTTGTGTTGAGTAATTAGAGGACGTAAATGATTTTGGGTAGTAGAACCCCAAGCACAAATACCATAGTTGAGATATGGATAGATGAGGGAGTAATAGAGAGTCACCAGGGCAGGGCGGGGTACATAATATCTGATCTTAGAAAGAATGCCAACAGTTTTTGAAACTTTTTTTATATATTTAGAATGTGTCCCTGGAAATTAAGCTTGTGATCAATGAGAACGCCAAGGAATTTGCCATCTAATTTGTTACAAATTTGGGTATTGTTAATCTTGAGATTTATTTGGTTAGAGGATTTATTGCCAAACAGAATATAGAAAGTTTTGTCAATGTTAAGGGTGAGTTTGTTGGCAGTTAGCCAAAGATGGACTTTATTAAGCTCGGTATTTACTGTGGCATTTAGAGCAAGGGGTCAGGACTGGAGTAAATGAAGGTTGTGTCGTCAGCAAATAGAATTGGTCTAAGGTGTTGGGAGGCATTTGGAAGGTCATTAATGTAGATGAGAAAGAGGAGAGGGCCAAGTATACTGCCCTGAGGAACACCAATGTTGATGGGTAGGGTAGGAGAAATTGAATTGTTCACAGAAACATACTGGAGTCTGTCAGTAAGGTAAGATTTGAGGTATTGCAGGGAGAGTCCTCTGACTCCATAATGATGTAATTTAAGAAGAAGGTTTTGGTGGTTCACAGTGTCAAAAGCCTTACGCAGGTCCACAAATAACCCAACAGGGAACTCATTTTTATCAAGAGCTGCATGAATTAAGTTAATCATACTAATAAGTGCATCGTTAGTGCTTTTTTTAGGTCTGAAGCCATATTGGCAAGAGCTAAGTATATTGTGCTTGGCTAGATAAGAGTAAAGCTGCTTGTAGATTAGTTTTTCAAAAATTTTTGATAAGTTAGGCAGGATTGAAATAGGTCTGTAGTTGTTAACATCAGTGAGATCACCACATTTGTGGACAGGGGTTACTCTCGCTTTTTTTAGAATATCTGGGAAGGTTTGGAGTTCAAGTGACTTGTTGAAGAGCAATGTAATTGCAGGGGCTAAGGATCTGGAGGCTTTTTTGTAAATTAATGTCGGAATCTCCTCAAGGGCACTAGACTTGGTTTTAAGGGAAAGGATTATCTCATTGACATCAGTGGAATTAGTAGGCTTTAGGTACAGAGACTGTGGATAGTTACCTGTAAGGTAGTCCTTAACCTCAGTACTGGAAGAAGGAATATCATTTGCAAGGGATGACCCAATGGAAGAGAAGAACCTATTGAACTCAATAGCAGAATCAGATGCTGAAAGCTGACCATCGTTATTTGACAGGAGTGTTGGTTTGTTATTTAAAATCTTCTTTGATCCCAAGATTTGTGAAATTGTGCTCCAAGTTTTTTTAATGTTGCTCTTTATTTGGGTAAATTTATCTTCGTAGTATTTAGTTTTGGCTCGTCTAATTATCTTAGATAGCAGTAAAGAGTAATTCTTTGAGAATTCTTTAGAGACGGTTCCTAGCCTATACTTCTTCTCAAGGTCATGTTTTTTATTAATGGATTTAAGTATTCCCTTTGTAAGCCAGGGATTGTTAAGCCTTTTGGTAGTGACTTGTTTTGTAAGCATAGGACAGTGGGTGTTATAAAGGCTTAGAGTTTTTTGAAGAAAAGATTGTACTGCTAGGTTGATGTCCCCTATGTTACCTAACTCTGACTCCCAGTTGACATTATCAGCAGCAGTTATAAAATTGCCTATAGCAGATTCATTGTGCAGCCTAAAACTTATCTCCCTTGACTCTAGAGGTGGTTTGTTAATGTTAGTTAAGAGAATGTGGGGTAATGGTCTGTAGTACTGTCGGTGATTATACCTGAAGTAAGCGGAGAGGTTATGTTGGTCCAGATGTGATCTAGAGTCGTGGCAGTACTATCAGTGATTCTGGTAGGTCTAGTGATTAAGGGTATGAGGAAGCAGGAATTCATACAGTTGAGGAAGCTAACAGTAGTAGGGTGCTCAGGCTCGCAGAGGTCAATATTAAAGTCCCCTGCGATAATTAGATGGTTTTTGTTAAGTCTGTTATCGAGTATTAGATTTCTAAGGTTTGAATTGAATTCGGGCACATCAGTGTTAGGAATCCTATAGACTGCTCCCACAGACAGGATAGACTCGGTACCCTTTACTCTGAAACTGGCGAAGATATACTCCCCACAGCAGTCTCTAGTTCTAATTACTTTTAAGCATGTTAGTTCATGATGGTAGTAAAGAGCAGTACCACCACCTCTCTGAGTTTGACGACAGTTGTGAATTGCCAAGTAGTTAGGCATGTTAAAGAGTTGAGTAGTATCCTCTTTCAACCATGTTTCAGTAAGTACAATAAAAGTGAATTTGTTGTCAATAGTTTCAATTAAGGCACTAACATCATCGAAGTGTTTACCTAGGGATCTAACATTTAAGTTGATTACAGAGATATTGTGATTATGTGATAATACATTGTTTACATCATTTGCTGTAAAATATCTGCAGTTCAGATCATTAAAGTGATGATTGTCATAGATAGTGGATTAGAGGTTTAGTTCAGGGTCTAAACTTGCCTGCATAATAAGGATGGTTGCAGGAATACAAGGCAGGAATGGCAAATTACAAAAAAGAATTAAGACATAAAAGGGGAAAATATATATAAACAAGTCTATATAACACACAAACAAAATGAACAAAAAAAAAGAACAAGAAATGAGGTAGCTTACAGGTACTCACAGGTACACTAGCTGTAAGTAAATAATTTCTATAAATGAGACACAGGCAAAGCCATTGGTACAATGGAGTAAGAGACATAATGACATAATGTAAGAGACATGGAGTAAGGTAATTGGTACAATGGAGTAAGAGTATTGCCTAATGCAGTCCACCTGTTAACTACTCTGACACTGAAAAAGTTCTTTATGACGTCCCTGTGGCTCATTTGGGTACTCCGTCTCCACCTGTGTCCCCTTGTTCGCGTACCACCAGTGTTAAACATGTCAATTCCTCTGATAATTTTGTAGGTAGTGATCATGTCTCCCCTTACTTTACTTACTCTTCTGTCTTCCAGTGTCGTGAGGTGCATTTCACGCAGCCTTTCCTCGTAACTCGTGCCTCTTAGTTCTGGAACTAGTCTAGTGGCATACCTCTGAACTTTTTCCAGCTTCGTCTTGTGTTTGACAAGGTACGGGCTCCATGCTGGGGCTGCATACGCCAGGATTCGTCTTACATATGCGGTATTCAAGGTTCTTAATTATTCCTTACACAGGTTCTTGAAGGCTGTTCTGATGTTAGCCAGTCTTGCATATGCCGCAGATGTAATTCTGTTTATGTGGGCTTCAGGAGACAGGTTTGTTGTGATATCAACTCCTAGATATTTCTTTGTGTCCGTTTCATGGAGTACTTCATCTCCTATTCTGTATCCTGTGTCTGACCTGTTTCCACAGTCTAGTTTCATTACTTACATTTACTGGGGTTGAACTTTCATAGCCATTTGTTGGCCCATTCATTCAGTCTGTCTAGGTCTTCTTGTAACCTCATACTGTCTTCCTTTGTTTTAATCCTCCTCATAATTTTTGCATCATCAGTAAACAATGAGAGGAACGATTCTATACCCTCTGGGAGATCTTTTACATATATCAGAAACAGTATAGGTCCAAGGACTAACCCCTGCGGGACTCCACTGGTAACGTCTCGCAAATCTGGGACGTCACCTCTCACAGTGACTCGCTGTCTTCTCTTGCTTAGGTACTCTCTTATCCAATGGAGTACCTTCCATTTCACTCCAACCTGCATCTCCAACTTTTGTACTAGCCTCGTGTGTGGTACTGTGTCAGAGGCTTTCTGGCAATCCAAAAATATGCAGTCTGCTCGCCCCTCTCTTTCTTGTCTGAGCTTTGTTGCCTGGTCGTGGAATTCAGTTAATACTGTGAGGCAGGACTTGCCATCCCTGAACCCATGTTGATGCTGTGTTACAAAGTTCTTCCACTCCAGATGTTCCACTAGCTTTTCTCAGACAATCTTCTCCATCAGCTTGCATGGTATGCAGGTTAGGGACACTGGCATGTAGTTCAGTGCCTTCCGTCTATCCCCCTGCTTGTTTATCGGGACTACATTAGCTGTCTTCCAAATTTTTGGCAGTTCCCCTGTTGCCAGAGATTTGTTATACACTATGGAGAGTGGTAGGCACAGTTCTTCTGCGCCTTCCTTAAGTATCTATGGGGAGATTCCATCTGGGTCTTTGGCCTTTGTCACATCCAACTCCAGCAAAAGCTTCCTTACATCCCCACTGGTAATCTCAAACTCTTCTAGTGGTGCCTGATTAACTATTCCCTCTACACAACTCCACGGCCCTTGTGGATTTGTTCTATTCTCTCAATTATCTCTGGAACTAATCATTGCTCAAATGTGAAAACCTCCTGGAATTTCTTATTCAGTTCCTCGCACACTTCCTTGTCGTTTATAGTGAATCTGTCTGCTGCTATCCTCAATTTCATTACCTGTTCCTTTACTGTTGTATTCCTCCTGATGTGACTGTGCATCAGTTTAGGTCGAGTCTTTGCCTTGCTTGCGATGTCATTTTCGTATTACCCTTCTGCCTCTCTTCTCAACCTGACAATCATTTCTAGCGCTCTGGTATTTCTCTGCTCTCAAGAGTCCTGTTATTTCTATAGTTTCTCCACGCCCTTTTACTTTGCCGCTAAGCTAGCCTACATCTCTGGTTAAACCATGGGTTTCTCATCTGCATTTCATTGTTTTCCTTTTGGACTGGGACAAACTTGTCTGCTGCCTCCGTACACTTCTGCGTGATGTAGTCCATCATGGCTTGGGCCGTGTTTCCCCTGAGCTCTGTTTCCCATGTTATATCTATTAGGAATTTTCTTAACTCCTCATAGTTTCCCTTTCGGAATGCCAGCCATCCCTTTCCGGAATGCCAGAGGTTCCCTGACATGCTGGCTTAAGAAGTTTCTTGTCTCTACCTCCAATAGTTTAGCTCTCCATGTGTCCTCACCTCCATGAAGTTCCTTGTTCTCCCAGTCGATCCTTCCCGGATTGAAGTCCTCTACGATGAGCAGATGGGATCTATTTCAACAGGCAACAGGGATGCCCTCTCAATTATAGTGTTAACTGCCATGTTGTTGTCATACTCTTGCACGGATCTTCTGTCATTTGGTGGAGGGTTATATATCACTGCTACTACTACTCATGGTCCTCCCATCGTCTTGGTGCCTGTTATGTAGTCTCTGAATCCCTTGCAGCCCGGGATAACCATCTCCTTGAAACTCCATTCCTTTCTAATTTGTAAGGCCACTCTGCCTCCTCTGCTTCCTTCCTTCTCATTCCTTATTACAGTGTAGTCCTGGGGTAACATAACATTCATTATGATTCCTGAGAGTTTTGTTTCTGTGAGTCCGATTACATCTGGGTTCACTTCTTGTGCTCTTTCCTTTAGTTCACATGCCTTGCTTGTAATCCCATCTATGTTCGAGTACATTACCCTGAAACTGACACTCTTCTGTCCTTCCTCAGTTTCTGTTGATTCCCCTGAAGCAGGAAAACAGGGAGGGACTGGGATGGGAGGTCCTAGGAAGGGGGACCTAGGGGATCTGGGGTGTGAGGGTGCTGGGAGGATCTGGCATGGGGAGGGTGGTGGAGAAGGAAGGGCTTGGGAGGGGAGAAGAGAGGGCTTGGGGGGGGGGATACTTGGGGGTGGGAGAAGAGAGGGCTTGGGGGGAAGGGGATGCTTGGGGGGGTGAGAGGGAAAGGCTTTGGGGGATGAGAGGGGGAAGCTTGGCAGATGGGGAAGAAGGGAGAGCTTGATGGGGTG
This sequence comes from Procambarus virginalis, assembly GCA_020271785.1. Lineage (NCBI taxonomy): Eukaryota > Metazoa > Arthropoda > Malacostraca > Decapoda > Cambaridae > Procambarus > Procambarus virginalis. The sequence goes on along the minus strand of WNGS01092505.1, from coordinate 4,027 downwards.
GGAGACGAGGGAGGGATTAGGGGGAGAGGAAAAAGGGATGGCTTAGGTGGAGTCGGGGAAGGGAGGTCTTAGGGGGTGGGGGACAAGAGAGGGCTTGGAGGTGGGGGAGATGGGAGGTCCTGGGAAGAGGTGGGGTTGGGGGAGGGTGCCCTAGATGGACACTTAGTGGGGTGATGGCAAGGGTTGGGGCAGGTAGGACATCTATTGGGTGAAAGGTGCAGGTGGTGCTCCTCTCACTGTGTCTGTTGAACTGCTTGTGGAGGGTTCCCCACTCTCCTCTGGGATTGTAGGCTTCGGGACTGTGTTTCCCTGATTCCTTTCTTTCTCCCTGTGCTCCTTCCTCGTGGCTGCTGCCCTCATTAACCTTGTCTTATCCCTTGGAAGGAATACTTTTTTGAACTTCAGTACATTTACTAGTCCGCTCTTCCTTACTAACAGGTCCTCTTTTGTGTTCTCGCTCATGAACAAATGAGAATCACATTTACATGTTAGAGTGCGTCAGCGTGCGTGTGTGTGCGTGTGTGTGTGTTTGTGCTTATGTTGTACACAGCGAGTCATGAGTGTATGTGATCCCTGAGGTAATCTTACTCCACAAAGCCTTATCCCCTCTGATTTAACTCTCCGTTTAAGGAGTCCAGCCGAGATTGTCAATCTAACTAAATGTTTGGTTATGGCATAAAATTTTTACTCTGTCCTCATTATATCGTTTAGTTAATGAGGTATATTTGATAAATATTTGCATACAACAAATCCATTTATTTATATTCAAGAAATTATTAAATATATCAATCACATTCATCACTAAAGGTAAACTCTGTGATACGAACTGATAATTACTCTACTACAAATTAGGAGTTATAAAAAGGATAATTGGTGATGTACATATGATGTAATGTTTCAGGTACAAGGAGAACTGAAGTACATGTGAACTAATACTTGCAGGTACACAGGTACACATGGAGGGGGCTCATGAACGGTACATCCAGGAGGGCAGCGTGCTGGCGGTGACGTGTACCGTCGCCCACCACCACATGAAGGGTCCACACGCCGTGGTGTGGTACCAGGGTGCCTCTAGACTGGACTACGATGCTCCAAGAGGCGGAATAGCTCTCCAGGTCTGTACCTCATGTGTGTATGGCCGGTGTGTGTGTGTTGTCAGCCACCTATGTGTCCTGGATCTTGGATGTATCCCACATATGCAGGTGTGTCCTCTCTCACTGTCAAAGGTCCTCTTCCAGTTGCTGGTTCTCTCTAGGTCGTAGACGAAAGTTAACAAGCTCTATATCTCAAGCAGAGGATGTTTGCTTCTGTACAATAAAATCATTAGTTTTTTCCCCCGGGTAGATAATGAATTGGTCACGCCAGATGTCAATTATTTCCACATGTAGTGTGACTGGAGTGCTCCTGTGGAGTACACCATGAAGACCAGGGCACCCTTGACCATTGTAACGGAACTGCTCCTGTGGAACATCTGCTTCTGTGGGAAATTTTTACCCACCATATCTAATATTCATCTAAGAAATGTATTATTTCTATATCATATCTAAATCATATCTAAATCAAATCAAAATCATATCAAAATCATATCCGAATCATTATAGATTCATTATACATCTTGATCCTAGATGATAATGCCACTAGGATCACGTACACCATAGGGCCCTATAGATGCCTACGTGACTTTGTGCATGATCTCTCAAGGATCCAGAAGCTTCTAGAAGGATTTCTTAATTAAAAACTATTGGAACATAATCAATATCCGGTAGAGATTATAAATTGAATCCTTAATAAGAATCAGTGGTACTATCAAGAAACTACTTATAATCTTTAAATTCTATAGCTAATTATATTATAATTACATCTTATCTCAATCATAAGTCTAGACTGTAAAAATAATCAATCAATATTCATAGAAGGCTACCATACTCTGGGAGCATGGGGGGGGGGCGATGGCTTGGAAAGAAGCGCCAACCACACCCTGCGGCACTACGCGTTTGTTTACAACACAGTGAACAAGTGTGATGGATCCTTAGCGAACATTATTTAGCTCAGGACATCTTATCTAATTATCTTTATCACCAGTGAACACTCTCTAGAACTGGGGGAGTACCTGGACAATATATCTACAAGGAAAATCCTAGAACATTTATATAATATAAGAGTGTATAGTGGAGCAGTGACACTGTCTCCACCACCTTCATTCCTAATCTTCATCAACTATCATCCTTCTGCAACTGCAAGGACAATCACGTAGCAACGCTACTAGATCATCATACAGCAAAGCTGTGATATAAAATATCATGCCTAACTCAACAAGAGAGAGTTATTCAGTCTGGCATACTGTCAGACAGGCACCCGGCTGGCAGAGAAGTATATTGAAGGTTATTTTAGTATATTAATTGCCAATTATATGCTTGTATGACTTTAATATAATAAATAAGTCTGTCTGTCGGTTATAAAGCGAGGCAACGCCTCATATTTCAGTAAGTTATTAATGTTGTAGTGCAGCAGTTGAATCTTTGGTTGAAAGAGGATACTACTCAACTCTTTATCATGCCTAACTACTCGGCAATTCACAACTGTCGTCAAATTCAGAGAGGTGGTGGTACTGCTCTTTACTACCACCAAGAACTAACATGCTTAAAATAATTAGAACTAGAGACTGCTGTGGGGAGTATATCTTCGCCAGTTTCAGAGTCAAGGGTGCCGAGTCTGTCCTGTCTGTGGGTGCAGTCTATAGAATTCCTAACACTGATGTGTCCGAATTCAATTCAAACCTTAGAAACTAATACTCGATAACAGACTGAACAAAAACCATCTAATTATCGCAGGGGACTTTAATATTGACCTCTGCGAGCCTGAACACCCTACTGCTGTTAGCTTCCTCAACTGTATGAATTCCTGCTTCCTCATACCCTTAATCACTAGACCTACTAGAATCACTGATAGTACTGCCACGACTCTTGATCACATTTGGACCAACATAACCTCTCCGCTTACTTCAGGTATAATCACCGATAGCACTACAGACCATTACCCCACATTTCTCTTAACTAACATTATCAAACCACCTCTTGAGTCAAGGGAGTTTAGCTTTAGGCTGCACAATGAAACTGCTATAGTCAATTTTATAACTGCTGCTGATAATGTCAACTGGGAATCCGAGTTAGGTAACATAGGGGACATCAACCTAGCAGTGCAATCTTTTCTTCAAAAAACTCTTAACCTTTATAACACCCACTGTCCTAGGCTTACAAAACAAGTCACAACCGAAAGGCTTAACAATCCTTGGCTTACAAAGGGAATACTTAAATCCATTAATAAAAAACATGACCTTGAGAAGAAGTACAGGTTAGGAACTGTCTCCAAAGAATTTTCAAAGAATTACTCGTTATTGCTATCTAAAATAATTAGACGAGCCAAAACTAAATTCTACGAAGATAAATTTACCCAAATAAAGAGCAACATTAAAAAAACTTGGAGCACAATCTCACAAATATTGGGATCAAAGAAGATTTTAAATAACAAACCAACACTCCTGTTCAATAACGATGGTCAGCTTTCAGCCTCTGATTCTGCTATTGAGTTCAATAGGTTCTTCTCTTCCATTGGGTCATCCCTTGCAAATGATATTCCATCTTCCAGTACTGATGTTAAGGACTATCTTACTGGTAACTATCCACAGTCTCTGTACCTAAAGCCTACTAATTCCACTGACGTCAATGAGATAATCCTTTCCCTTAAAACCAAGTCTAGTGCCCTTGATGAGATACCAACTTTAATTTACAAAAAAGCCTCCAGATCTTAGCCCCTGCTATTGCATTGCTCTTCAACAAGTCACTTGAACTCCAAACCTTTCCAGATATTCTAAAGAAAGCGAGAGTAACCCCTGTACACAAATGTGGTGATCTCACAGATGTTAACACTACAGACCTATTTCAATCCTGCCTAATTTGTCAAAAATATTTGAAAAACAAATCTACAAGCAGCTTTACTCTATTAGCCAAACACAATATACTTAGCTCTT
>WNGS01092499.1:0-12055 GCA_020271785.1 Procambarus virginalis | reverse complement strand
TGTGGTTTTGAGAACTGGTAACATCATGAATTTGCCAAATTGGCTGCCTGGTAGAAGCTGACTAAAGGTTGCTAGAATCTCAACTGGGACACCAGATGGTACCTTACCTTGAGGATACCTTGAGGTGCTTCCGGGGCTTATCGTCCCCGCGGCCCGGTCATCGACCAGGCCTCCTGGTTGCTGGACTGATCAACCAGGCTGTTGGACGCGGCTGCTCGCAGCCTGACGTATGAGTCACAGCCTGGTTGATCAGGTATCCTTTGGAGGTGCTTATCCAGTTCTCTCTTGAACACTGTGAGGGGTTTGCCAGTTATGTCCCTTATGTGTAGTGGAAGCGTGTTGAACAGTCTCGGGCCTCTGATGTTGATAGAGTTCTCTCTCAGAGTACCAGTTGCACCTCTGCTTTTCAACGGGGGTATTCTGCACATCCTGCCATGTCTTCTGGTCTCATGTGATGTTATTTCTGTGTGCAGGTTTGGGACCAGCCCCTCTAATATTTTCCACGTGTAAATTATTATGTATCTCTCCCGCCTGCGCTCAAGGGAATACAGATTTAGGCTCTTTAGTCGGTCCCAATAGTTTAGATGTTTTACCGAGTGGATTCTAGCAGTAAAGGATCTCTGCACGCTCTCCAGGTCAGCAATTTCACCCGCAGTGAAAGGGGCTGTCATTGTGCAGCAGTACTCCACTCTAGAGAGCACAAGCGTTTTGAAAAGTGTCATCATCGGTATAGCATCTCTAGTGTGAAAAGTTCTTGTTATCCAACCTGTCATTTTTCTTGCAGTTGTGACGGCTACTTTATTGTGTTCTTTAAAGGTAAGGTCTTCCGACATGAGTACACCCAGATCCTTTACATTGCCTTTTCGTTCTATGTTATGATTTGCCTGAGTTTTGTACGTGGTTTCAGTTTTTATATTTTCATTTTTCCATAGCGCATGAGCTGGAACTTGTCTTCGTTAAACACCATATTATTTTCTGTAGCCCATAGAAAGACCTGATCTACATCTGACTGGAGGTTCGCCGTGTCCTCTATGTTGCCTACTCTCATGAAGATCCTAGTGTCATCTGCAAAGGATGATACAGTGCTATAGGTTGTGTTCTTGTCTATGTCCGATATAAGGATGAGAAAAAGTACTGGAGCAAGCACAGTACCCTGGGGGACTGAGCTCTTAACGGTTGACGGGTTGGATTTTATTTTGTTGACTATTACACATTGGGTTCTGTTGGTCAGGAAATTGTAGATCCATCTGCCTACTTTTCCGGTAATTCCTTTTGAGCGCATTTTATGGGCAATAACACCATGGTCACATTTATCAAAAGCTTTTGCAAAATCTGTGTAAATTACATCAGCGTTTTGTTTGTCTTCCATAGCATCTAATGCCATATCATAGTGGTCCAGCAACTGCGACAGGCAAGAGCGCCCTGTTCTGAAACCATGTTGTCCGGGGTTATGGAGATGCTGTGATTCCATGTATTTTGTGATCTTACTTCTTAGCACTCTCTCAAAAATTTTATGATGTGCGATGTTAGTGCTATCGGTCTGTAATTTTTTGCCTCTGCCTTATTTCCTCCTTTATGAAGTGGTGCTATCTCTGCTGTTTTTAGTATATCAGGAATAACGCCAGTATCTAGGCTTTGTCTCCACAGAATGTGAAGGGCCTGCGATAGTGGTTTTTTACAGTTCTTGATGAATATGGAGTTCCAAGAATCCGGGCCTGGTGCGGAGTGCATAGGCATACTGTTTATGGCTTCTTCAAAATCCAGTGGGGATAGGGTGACGTCTGATATATGATTTGATGTTGGTATCATATCCATGAAAAATTCATTTGGGTTATCGATCTTTAGTGCGTTTAATGGCTCGCTGAAGACAGAGTCGTATTGCTTCCTCAGTAGCTCGCTCATTTCTTTGTTGTCATCGGTGAAAGTTCCATCTTCCTTTCGCAGGGGCCCGATACTAGATGTGGTTTTTGATCTTGATTTTGCATAGGAGAAAAAATATTTCGGGTTTCTCTCTATTTCACTGATGGCCTTTTGCTCTCTTTCCCTCTCCTGCGTTTTGTATGATTCTTGTAGCTTGAGTTCAATTTTTCCTATTTCGCTACCTAACCTTCTTCGCCGTTCCTGAGATAGGGTGCGACTCTCAAGTTGTACCGCGATTCGTTTTCTTCGCCTATATAGGGAACGACGTTCTCGTTCCAATCTGCATCTCTTCCTCTTTTTTCTTAGGGGGATGCGGTTTGTACATATTTCTAGTGCTACTGAGCTTATTTTTTCCAGGCACTGGTTCAGGTTCGCATTTCCTAGCTGTTCTTCCCAGTTTATTTCTGTGAAGTCCTGGTTTATTTGCTCCCAGTTTATCTGTTTATTATTGAAGTTGAATTTGCTGAAATCTCCTCCACCGGGAATCTGGACTGGTTTTGAAGGTCTATTCCCCATGGTTGTCATAACTTCAATTAAGTTGTGATCTGAGTAACAGGTATTTGTAATCATTATGTTCCTGATCAATTCATCATTATTAGTGAAAATGAGGTCCAGCGTGTTCTCCTTCCTGGTTGGTTCTACTATTTGCTGGTTTAAGGCAAACCTGTCGCACATCCGTAGCAGGTCATTTGCATGTGCCTGTTCATTAAGGCTACTTCCTGGTATTCTTTCTGATATTACTGTATTAGCCAGGTGCTTCCATTTCAGGTGCCGTAGGTTGAAGTCCCCAAGCAGAATGATGTTCGGAGCTGGATTTGTGAGGTTTTCCAAGCAGTGTTCTACTTTCATTAGTTGGTCTTTAAACTGCTGAGGGTTTGCCTCCGGTGACTTATATACAAGGACAATAACTACATTTATAATCTCTATTTTGATTATCAGCACTTCCACCATATCATTCGAGGTGTTTAGCAGCTCAGTACAGATGAGTGTGTCTTTGATGTATAGGCTGACCCCACCCTGAAGCCGGTGTTTCCTATCACATCTGAAAAGATTGTACTCTGAGATCCATATTTCACCATCATGGTAGTCCTTTGTGTGGGTTTCTGTTAGGGCTGCAAACACTGCATTTGCCTCATGAAGGAGACCATCTATAAAGTGAACTTTGTTGGATTTGCGTGTTTTTATACCTTGAATGTTGGCAAATATAAATGATGTTATCGTGGTAGTGGAAGTGCTGGATGCCTTACTTGGTGTTAATATCTGAGGCTCTGGTAAGGGGGCCACTGTGTTTGCGTCCAGGGTGTGTTGTTTTCGAAGTGATTCGTCCAGTTTCGGTAGTGGGGCGAGTGTTGTGTGGTGTAGTACCTGTGTGTTTGTTGGTAATGTGTATTCCAGACTTGTGGGTATCTCCCTTCCCCTCTGTAATCCTGTGGTGGTTCCATCTGACTGTTCCTCTCTCTTATATTTTCTGCTCTGTTTCTGCCTTCCTCTAAAAAACTGCCAGTAGTGTCATACTGATTTTCCCGTCTATAGCGTTGTGTACCTCTCACGTGGAATTCCGGACACAGAAGATTGTAGCATTTTTTGTCCCTAATTGAAAATTGACATAATTTGGGGTTGCTGGATCCACTCACTGGAAGGGTCATGCTTGTAGCTATCCTGTGCTAGTTAGCCATGGATGACAGTATGTGGGGAAGAGGCACTTTACACTAGCATGGATGAATCTTTGCAGTGGAGGACTCACCATTTTAACCCCTTAACTGTGTTGCCTCTAAATATGACACCCTCACAGTGTGCAGGAAATAAATTATATGGAAAAAATTACTTTTTCTTTTTAAAGTGTCAGAAACCCTTCCCTCAGTATGGGTATGTAGAAAAAAAATCGAAATTGTACTTACTTAGGCTGCTATGGGGTCCGTAAGTTGGGGCATCACGTCGTCATTCCCCGTGCGCCCGTGCCGTACGCTCCCGGGGCCGGTGGGGCGCGCCAGTTGCCGCGAATATATTTTCGTTCATTTTTTTTGCACAGTTCTAAATTCATTTTATTTGTTTTTACGTCCTAATCCTATGTATAATGAACACGTACACTATATTATGGCAGTAAAACATCTGTACTGTCCGAAGACATTGTGTTACGTGCATGACACTTGTGTACACATATGCTGCATATATTTACTATGTATCATGCCAATTTATGTATATATACAATCTATTTACACACTATACACTGTCACACACTATATACATTCACCATCAACACATTCAGAACACCTCGAGTGAGAGCAGCCACACCCAGCCATGGCAGTCTCCCTCACTCCAACATCTTACTCGCCATATAACATACTTATACATGTTATATATACCTATCTACATGTTTTATTTACCAGAACTATGAATGTAAGCCGGTATTGTGTCCAAACAGTACAGTGACCACCATACACTGCATGAGAAATCACACAGCAGATAGCAGACGACACTACGATTACAACGTCACCTCCCTCACCAAAATGGCTCGTATGGGCCAATAGCAGCTGCCTCGTATGGGCCAATAGCAGCTGCCTCGTATGGGCCAATAGCAGCTGCCTCGTATGGGACAATAGCAGCTGCCTCGTATGGGCCAATAGCATCTGTCTCATATGGGCCAATAGCAGCTGTCTCATATGGGCCAATAGCAGCTCCCTCGTATGGGCAAATAGCAGCTGCCTCATATGGGGTAATAGCAGCTGCCTCGTATGGACCAGACAGAACACGAAACAATGGATATAAATTGGATAAGTTTAGATTTAGGAAAGACTTGGGTAAATAATGGTTCAATAACAGGGTTGTTGACTTGTGGAACCAATTGCCACATAACGTGGTGGAGGTGGGGTCCCTTGATTGTTTCAAGCGTGGGTTGAACATGTATATGAGTGGGATTGGGTGGTTATAAATAGGAGCTGCATTGTATGGGCCAATAGGCCTTCTGCAGTTACCCCTGTTCTTATGTTCTTAGCTCCTATCAACATACTCCTGTTGCTGTTATGAAAAATCACACAGCAGACAGCAGACGACGCTACGATTACAACGTAACCTCCCTCACCAAAATAGCTCCTCTCAACATTCTCCTGTTGCTGTTCTTACACTATATACACACACTGTATATACCCATGTACATATGTGTTGCCCATAGCGAACCACTAAGCTAGTATGGTGAGCAAAACAAGAGTGGCTGCCACACACACACAATGAGGCTACCTCAATTCTCGCCCTCCCTCCCTCACCAAAATTCCTCCTTCCACAATACTACACACAATGCTAATTATAACCACAATCCTGGTCACTAATTCCTGTAAATGAATAATTGATCACACATTTATTTTGAAAAAGAACCTAAGAAGTCATTTGAAGATTCCTAGATGGACGAAATAATGCTCTGGTGCTGTGGCTAGCGCTGTGAACATCGTGAGCAGCATTGAATTACTGATATTTGAACATTATACCCAGTCATTATCACATTCAGGCTCTTCTATAATACTATCATGGCTAAATAATACAAGTTATATATATATTTTGACATTAGGCGATGCTGTGGTCACACGCTGAACAGCAGTGCTGTGCGCTCATGCTGCGAGCGCCAGCCTTGGTTGCTCACTCACTACTGAGGCTCCCACACCCGGGAATGTGGACCACGATTTTTTTAAAGATGGCGTCTGTTTACAAGAACCCTGAGGAAGCTGATGTGAACCCCATGTAGCCGCGGGAGTTTCGAATGGAACGTGAAAAATTAAAATACCCGGAGGTGCGTTGCGCAAACCAGACGTGAGCCTGCAGGCGCGTTGTGCAGTTTAAGGGTTAAAGAATAGGAGTTCATAACAATGAGGTGCCCTATCGTGAAACTACCACTCTTAGGGGCTGTTTTGCTTGTTTTAACGATTGTTGAAATTGGTGGAAAATAAACTTGATATCATGCAAGTATGCATTGATCTCCAGATGTTTATGTAACCCCCGGGCATCACTGCTATTAATAGCTGACAACACTGCTGTGCAAAAGAAAAAAATCTTACATTTTTTTCCTTTTAAGATCATTAAAATGCATTTCTTAATCACAAATAATAACAAAAAAAAAATTGGAGACATTTTAACATTGATAAGGCGAGGAAGTCTGGCAAGCTACAGGTGCTGAAAGAGATACATCTGGGGACTGGTCTACTCCACCAGAACAGTCAGGTGGGAGTTGCCACAAGAGATATTATTACCTAATTATTTCAATAATTTTTTCCTTTTTTTCAGTAATATTATTCAGTACTATATACAGTGGTACCTCGGTTTAAGAGTTTAATTGGTTCCTGGAGACGCCTCGTATTCCGAAAACTCGTATTCTGAAGCGAATTTCCCCATAAGAAATAATGGGAAATGAATTAATCCGTTCCTGACTACCCCAGAAACCCCATATCAAACTAAATTTTTATACCTAATTCATCTAAATAAACCTACAAAACTATGTTCAAGTTATTACTTACCTTGCTGATGAATGCTGTAGGCGTATGGAAGATGGCTTTCTCACAAATAATGGCCTCCGAAACACTATCTCCCCTTAACTCCTTGTCGTGTATCCAAATTAATAACAACTTTTCCACTTCTTCAAGTATTTGTGGTCTTTGTTTCGTTATTGTTCTTACTCCTTTTGCCACTTTAGCACTCATAATCTCATTTTTCTTCTTAAGTATAGTGCATATTGTTGATGTGGCTTTGTTGTACTGCCTACAAAGTTCAATAACACGTGTACCGTTCTCATGCTTCCGAATTATCTCTTGTTTCTCCTCTATTGTCATCCTCACATGGGCTTTCTGGCCTTTATCCTTACCACTGGCTTTCTTGGGACTCATGGTGAGATATATAATAACAAATTGTATAGTCAAATCACCAAAAATCCAACAATACACTGAAAATCCACGAGAAGAATTGATGAGAGATAGTCACTGAGCGCGAGACAATGGTAAACTGAGGGGCGGACGGGTGGAGGGGCGACGATCGCCCAGCCACCACGCGCTAGGTCAGCCTGTACGCGTATCAACAAACTCGTGTCCCGAGGTAACCCTCGCCTTCCGAGACACATTTTCCGAGGAAATCCTGCTCGTATTCCGAAAAACTCGCATACAGGGACACTCGTATTCCGGGGTACCACTGTAATGTGATATATTTATATAATAAAATGTGTGAACCATCACTATACACAAAAGTATGGTGTGCATATTAGTGATTCAATATGTTCATTAAACAATAAATTAATATTTTTGCTGTTATTACACTATACAGACGTTATATGTAAGTACTGTATCTACATTTGTGTTCACCATAACAAACCACTAAGCTGGTATGGCGAGTCCAAGCGATATAGCAGCTGCCCCACACCTGTAGACTGACGATGTTACCTCACTGCAAAGATTCCTCTTCAAAGCATACTGTTTTTTTGTTATTACACTATATTCACATGCTATATATAAGTGCATGTTTTGTTCACCATAACTGTACCACTAAGCAGATACGGTGTCCAAACAATATTGCGGCCACACACTATCAACGCTATCTCCCTCGCCAACATTGCTTCTCCCGTGATACTATGCACATCTCCCATCGATACTATCACCACATTCAAGATTCTCCTTACCTTGATACCTTACCTTGAGGATACCTTGAGGTGCTTCCGGGGCTTATCGTCCCCGCGGCCCGGTCATAGACCAGGCCTCCTGGTTGCTGGACTGATCAACCAGGCTGTTGGACGCGGCTGCTCACAGCCTGACGTATGAGTCACAGCCTCGTTGATCAGGTACCCTTTGGAGGTGCTTATCCAGTTCTCTCTTGAACACTGTGAGGGGTTTGCCAGTTATGCCCCTTATGTGTAGCGGGAGCGTGTTAAACAGTCTCGGGCCCCTGATGTTGATAGAGTTCTCTCTCAGAGTACCAGTTGCACCTCTGCTTTTCAACGGGGGTATTCTGCACATCCTGCCATGTCTTCTGGTCGCATGAGATGTTATTTCTGTGTGCAGGTTTGGGACCAGCCCCTCTAATATTTTCCACGTGTAAATTATTATGTATCTCTCCCGCCTGCACTCAAGGGAATACAGATTTAGGCTCTTTAGTCGGTCCCAATAGTTTAGATGTTTTACCGAGTGGATTCTAGCAGTAAAGGACCTCTGCACCCTCTCCAGGTCAGCAATTTCTCCAGCAGTGAAAGGGGCTGTCATTGTGCAGCAGTACTCCACTCTAGAGAGCACAAGCGTTTTGAAAAGTGTCATCATCGGTATAGCATCTCTAGGGTGAAAAGTTCTTGTTATCCAACCTGTCATTTTTCTTGCAGTTGTGACGGCTACTTTATTGTGTTCTTTAAAGGTAAGGTCTTCCGACATGAGTACACCCAGATCCTTTACATTGCCTTTTCGTTCTATGTTATGATTTGCCTGAGTTTTGTACGTGGTTTCCGTTTTTATATTTTCATTTTTTCCATAGCGCATGAGCTGGAACTTGTCTTCGTTAAACACCATATTATTTTCTGTAGCCCATAGAAAGACCTGATTCTCAAGGGAATCGACAGGGTAGATAAAGACAGTCAATTTCACTTTGCCTCAGATCTACAAGATCTTGTTGAAGTTCTCGGTGCACTGCTGCTCTCAGATTGCTCATTGACAATCCAAGGTTACACTCATACGTCTCCTTTAAAGGCAGATTCTTTGGCTAACTTATCAGCTCTATCATGCATTCGGAGGCCAACATGAGATGGAGACCACATGAAATTGACTCTGTTACCATCCTTAATAATTTTGTTGTATTTGTGTCTAGCTTCGGACACGAGCATGTTACAGTTATGTCTTAAAGAGTTGAGAGCATTTAAGGATGATAAGGAGTCACTTACAATTAATGTATCAAGTTTGGAGACTTGTACACATTTCAGTGCAAGGAGCAAGGCAAATAGTTCAGTCTGAAGGGTAGAGGCCCAGTTGTTTATATGGACTTCCCACTCATAATATAAGCTTTTGATACAGTGCCACATAAAAGACTGATTAAAAAGATAGAGGTTCACTATATTGTGGATTCTATATTAAGCTGAATTAGGGAATGGAAAGGAAAAGGACCAAAGGAAACAAAGATTTAGAATCAATGGGGTTAAGTCGCAACACATGGTTTTACACATGGCCGTTCATGTTTAACAAATTTGCTCTCTTCTTATTCCAGCATAGTTGAGGCAGTTGATAGTGGTAAGGATTGTGATGTTGTGTTCCTTGACTTTAGCAAAGCTTTTGATACAGTGCCACATGAAACAATGTTGACCTTCAATAAAGACATTCTGGAGGGCTTCTGTGCAAGAGTTAGGATGAGCTAGCCTTAGCATTTTTATACCAATTTGACAGTTAATTTCAGTAACACGATAAACAACGCTCGGAATATTAAGTTCCTTCCTCATGTTAAGTATCTTTGTGGTACGAGGGGCATCCAAAGATTATCTTCAAGGCTTCGTTCTGCAAGTTTTCAAGCCCTTTAAGCTTTCTTTCAGTCATCAAGGCAAGCAGAGGTGCAGCATAATCCACTAAAGATTTGATGTATGCAAGGTACATCATTTTGACAATTGTGACAATGGCACCATAGCCTAAGTGATAACCTGCAACATCTCCAAGACGGCTTATGGAGCCTCTCTTTATACTGACGACAGAGTCTGAATACAACAGGACAATACAAGGCCAAGGTATTTGAATCTGTTAACATAGTCAAGCTGGGAGCCATATCATACAGTTGCATCTTGTGAACAGCTCCTCCCTGCCTGGGTGGACACCCGTATAGTATCTTTGTTTCCTCTGCTGAGATATGACTAAACCTAAGTCCTGACATGAGACTAATACAAAGTTAAGAGTGTTCTGCATGTTAGCATAACAAGTAGTGTGTATCATTATATCATCAGCATACCCAATAGTGTGTATCATTAAATCATCATGTATGATGATATATGATACAAGGAGGTCTAAATTGATCGATCGAACGATCTAAATTGGGTACTGATATATGGTCAAATGATTGGCGGAGGCCGTTTAATTCTGACAAATGTAAGGTTTAGAGGATAGGTAATGACGATAGAGTTAGAAGCAAAAGGCAACATGAAAATCACATGGAATACCATCTCTAATATCCTAGGAACTAAACAACACTCCCACAACCAGATAACACTCTCTAAGGATGGCTTTACACCGTCAACTGACTTAGAAATGGCAAATGAATTTAATAGCTTCTTTTCATCGGTTGGTGCTGACCTTGCCAGTAAAATCCCACAGACTCAGACACATTATGAACACATATATCTCTCATCAGGCAGCTATCCAAACTCTCTTCTTCTTTCACCAGTCAGCCCGACAGATGTTGTGTCCATCATACACTCACTAAAAACCAAAGCTGGGAACATCAGTGAAATTCCATCCATTGTATACAAGAGCGCCTCCCATGCCCTTGCGCCACCTATAGCTCTGCTGTTCAACAAATCCCTTGAGTGTCATACCGTTTCTGATATCCTTAAAAAAGCAAGAGTAACGCCAGTTCATAAAGGAGGTAATCCGGCAAACATAAACAATTATAGACCAATATCAAACCTACCCATTCTATCAAAAATATTTGAAAAAATTATCTACAAACAGCTCTACTCCTATCTCGTAAAATTCGACATTCTTAGCCTCTGTCAGTTTGGCTTCCGCTCCCAAAAGAGTACCAACGATGCAATTATTAGTCTCCTTGATATAATTTACTCAGCCCTTGACAAAAATGAGTTTCCGATTGGACTCTTCATTGACCTGAGAAAGGCCTTTGATACTGTTAATCACAATTACCTCTTACTTAAACTCCATCATTATGGAATCCGAGGCCATGCACTGGACTATATCCAATCCTATCTTAGTGATAAGACACCAATGTGTAGCCATCAATAATATAACCTCTCCCACTCTACCAATAACCGTTGGAGTGCCACAGGGCAGCATCTTGGGACCTCTCCTATTTCTTATATACATCAATGATCTGCCTAATGTCTCTAACATTCTGAAACCTATTTTGTTTGCTGATGATACTACCCTCATCCACTCTAACCCCAACCCACATACACTAAATAATGTTGTTAATAATGAACTAAAAAAAGTCCACATATGGATGTCAACCAACAAGCTAACAATTAACATAGCAAAGACATACTATACATCTTATTTGGAAGCAAATCTACAAATGCAATTCAGCTTCAGATAGATAATGTAAACATTAGCAATAAAATGATGGAAAGTTTTTTGGCCTATTCCTAGACAAGAGACTCAACTTCTGTACCCACATACAACACATAACTAAGAAAGTTTCTAAAACAGTTGGTATACTCTCCAAAATCAGATATTATGTACCCAACTCTGCTCTCATCTCTCTATATTATGCACTAATCTATCCCTATCTTAATTATGGTATCTGTGCATGGGGTTCAATTTATTTTAATTTCAAAATTTACTAGAATGCTTCCAGCAAAGAATAACAAAGTTAATACCCCAAATTAGAAACCTGTCATTTGAAGAAAGATTGTCAAAGCTTAAATTACATTCTCTGGAAAGACAACTAAAGAATTATATATAGGGGTGACATGTGGTTTATGATTTTGTTGATTTGTTTCTACATTTTCATAAATAAAGCATGCTTACTGTCTTATTCCAAGTTTTACGACAATTTTACAAGGTATAAAATATAAAGCTCAATATATATTTGTTTTTTATACAGGAATTATACGTTAATATAACATTATATAACGTAACGATGTCGTGTAAATAACGTTATATTGACGACATATAAATGTTATATTTATGTTATAAGAACGTAAATTGGATAGGTTTACATAAGTAAACAAAAAAAAAAAAAAATATGTTGACTGAAAATTGTTTATTTTTATATATAAAGCATGAAACCACATTATAATTCCATAGCATTCACTATTATTTTTAATTTTTACATAAATCTTAAAAAACGTGTCTCAAGAATACATGTTTTTAGTTATATCTAGTGTTTTAAGAACGTCAGATATACGTATTTATGTCAAATGTTAGAGTATTACCTTTGTGGCACCATTTAAAAACGTTCACAAACGTTCTGTGTG
>WNGS01092497.1:91735-108293 GCA_020271785.1 Procambarus virginalis | reverse complement strand
AATATCTGCTAAAACATCCTGAGGATGTTTCCTTTGGATGAACAGTTTTAGTGACCCTTCAGAAGCGTGCACATCTACTTTGGTGCTAAAGGCTTTCACGAGTGACTCTACTTGTAACTTATAATCTTGTATGGAGTGTGGTCGATTGCTAGGAGGATTTAAATATATCAATTGATAGAAAAAGTTAGCTATACTTAATTCTTTGTTGTAGTAATTGTCCTTCAGCAACTGTATAACTATATATAGGTGTCCTCATCAAGGGACAGATAAGCTATAACCATTTTGACTTCCTCTTTGAGGAGGCTTTGAAGGTATGTGAACTTTGTAACCTTTGGTATGGATGTCTTAGAATGAACATGTTCATTCATATTTCTGTTCATATTTCTCTACTCAAAGAAATTATATATACTATTGGTGTTGGTAGCCTCTCTATAACCTCTGGTGTTATTTTGGAAGTAATAATTCTTTTATTAGTGACTTCACGAAATAAATTAAACAAACAAATTTACAGTAGATAAACTCTGCGAGGGCGTAGCCAATTTGGTTGGATTTAATGAATGTGGTAAACTCCACGAATATAACACTCAACACGAATTTGGTGGATGAGCACTGCGAAAACGCTGTGAGGCTACAGACAGTCTATGGCTGCGATGTGTTTAATATATAACTGATTTAATTATTTATTAATAGCCTAGCCCTCAAGATATCCCGATTCGAAGAACCATAAAATATGTGGGAAAATCTACAGGTGATTGATTTTATTATTATTTTAAGAGATTGTATTTATTACTTCTAAGCGGACAATATTTTGTAACTTACTTGCTGTACCCCGCCACGCGCTGCTGTGGCTCAGCAGTGCATGTGCGTTGCTGAGCCACAGCAACTTTCCCTGTTCCCCTGTCCTCCCCACCACTCCCCCTCTCCTATCCCCTCGTCCATCCAACCATTCCCCACTCCTCTGTCCTCTGGTCCTCCCAACCATTCTCCTCTCCCCCACGCTCTCGTCCTACACACCATTTCCTCCCCTCTCCCCTGTCCCCTTGTCTTCCCCATCATCCCCCACTCCACCGTCCCCTCGTCCTCCCCTCCATTCCCCACTCCACCATCCCCTCGTCCTCCCCAACATTCTCCCACTCCCCCATCCCCTCGTCCTTCCTATCATTGCCCCCTCCTCTGCCCCTCTCTGTCCCCTCTTCCTCCCCTGCCATCCCCCATTTCCTGTCCTCTTGTTCTCCCCCCTCCATTCTCCATTCCCCTCCCTCCCCTCATCCCCACCATCACCAACTCCCCCGTCCCCTCGTCCTCCCCACTATTAGCCCCTCCCCTGTCCCCCTCGTTGTCCCTACCGTCCCTCACTTCTTTGTCCGATGTATTTCCAAATGATTTGGTATTTGCTTCAGAAAATTGGATCATCAAATAATCTGATGTTCCCATCACTGAAAAGTAAGAACAGTTAAAAATCAAATGAAAACAATGAAAAAAATAAACTATACTCATGAAATGAATGGCATGGTAAAAACACAGCTCAATTCCAAGGCAATTTCACACAAAATAATGAATCAAAATTAAAATAAATCAAAATCTATGAAAATTTAATTTATCAATGCATTCGGTAACATTGAAATGGAATCATAACATTTAGTATAGCATGTGTTGCTCTTGCGAGCAACAGATGGCGCCTGTTTTTAAAATCGCATGTTTTTACCTGTCACAGAGGTGGCATCTATATGGTAGGTATATAAAAAGAAGCGCCTATTCGAATGCAGCGTTGTGTCAAAATTTCAAAGCAATCGGTAAAGAAGTTTCGAAGATTTCACTCACATGAAAAACAGTCAAAAAAAATGTTTTTTCCCGTCACAGACGGGACATCTATATAGTATTTTGTAAAATCCCGCTCGGATGCGAATGGAATGTTGTGTGAAAATTTAAAATCAATCGGTGAAGAACTTTCAGAGAATAGCGATTTTGAACAAACGAACCTTTCCATTTTTATTTATATAGATTGTTACCAATAAACTTCCCTTCACACATTTTGGGGAGATTTCACATCTTAATCTTACCATAATTAATAATTAATTATAGATATAATTACTATTGAGCTAGAGATCACACACCTATATAAATAACTGTTTCAATTAATGAATAAAACTTAAATAACTGTTTCAATTAACAAAACTAAACCTAAATAATTGTTTCAGTAGTGTTGATTGGTCATCACACATCAGATACCCTTGAACACGTGAACTCCAGTGATTAATTGCGTCTGGATGGTCCTGGTGTGGCCAGCTCAACTATGTATCATGTGGTCACTCACCTGAAAATACGATGCACCATAATATTTGATGACTACATATATGTACAGGTGTTACACACATGACCTTACACATGAACATTACACATGGTGTTACACATGAACTTACATTGTTATAATAATGAGGCTTATCTTTGTGGGTGTTGTTTCCATGCCTTATAATGATTAATCCTAGACACAAAATAAGTTGTCCAATATAATATGAGCTAATAGACTAACAAAACTGGTACTTCCCTTAGTTCTTAAGTTGCCTAGTCTCGGCAGAAAATAACAACTATTTTGAGTTGCACTGCTCACTTGGACTCGCTGGGAGTATATTTCTAACATGACTGTGGGAGGGTCTCTTGCGAGCTGTAGTTCACCACAACACTTAATATGGCTGACTCCTCTCTCCTCCTCTCTCTTCCAATGTTGCTTACATTCGAGATTCGGAAGGAAGAATGGGTTTGAGGTCAAATTAAACTATTTACTATATAATCAATTTAGTTGAATCATTTTATAGTTTATTATATAATCAATTGATTGATGAAGATTAAGCCACCAAAGAGGTAGCGCGGGCATGAATAGCCCTTAAATTACATAATCACTTGTCGATTGCTTATATGATCGGACCACACGTCTCCAATAGGATGGAAGGAATGCAATAATTAAGGAAGAGATATGAGTTTTGTCATTAGTGCTAATGAGAGTTTGTGCTGATCTGCAGATGATGAGTCACAATAACGTGGCTGAAAATTGTTAACCAAACCATACTAGAAATTAAAGAGACGACAACGTTTCGGTCCGTCCTGGACCATTGTCAAGTCGATTGTAATGAGACGAGAGAGCCAAGGACATTAAGAAGGCGATAGAAAGGTGAGGAGATATAAATTTTAGAGGAAGATAAGGGCAAGACAAAAGGAAGGGAAGGTAAGGAGTGATGAAGAGTGAAATAAGAAGAGAAAACAAGAGAAGGAAAAATAAGAAAGGAAGGGCAGGATTATGTTGTACACGTTTATTAGAAAGTTTGTACATTTGTAAAAGTACATTTGAGTATGTACAGTGAAAGGGAAGAGTCAACAGCAACAAAGCCAGGACTCAGGCTCATGATAGGTAGGTTGTGTATCAGAGCCGATTCGACAAGATGGAGTCTGTGAATAGTAGAGACAGGAAAGATTATTTTAGATGAAGATCAATCTATTAGAGGAAGAAGGATGATTAGAATCTCTAACACGAGAGAAGAGAGCATTCTTTCTGTCTGCTGACTTAACACTTCTTTTGAGCTCCATAAGTCTATCATTCAGTGTGAGACCAGTTTCACTAAAGTATTAGAGAGGACAAGACGATCTAGAAATAAAGAAGACACCAGCAGCATTTGAAACAGGAAAAGTAATATGTACTAGATTGCTACGATGAGTGTTAGTTTGTCGACAGGCGAGCTTTATGTCAAGAGTACGAAAGGTATTAGTAAGAATTTTGAGTTCAGATATGAATGGAAGGCAGAGCACAATGCTATTAGTGTTGGAAGCAGGTTTAGGATGAAAGAAATTTAGTTTAGCTTGAGAACAGGCACAGTGGATAAAAGGTACAGGGATAACCAAGGTGAGAGAAAGATTTGTAGGTAAAAGAAATTTCAGAATCAAGAAACTGAGGGTCTCTGATGCGTAGAGCGCAGAGGAAGAGAGAGAGACAAGGACACTCCTTAACAGAAGGTAGATGATAGGAAAAGAAGTGAATATTCATACCATTATGCATGGGTTTGCGGTAGACAAGGAAAGAGAACCCGGACAGAGTTGTGAATGTGAACATCAAGAAAAAGTAGAAGGGAATTAGATTCCCATTCAACTTGGAAATGGATGGATGGAGGCAGAGTGTTAGTAGAGGAAAGGCTGGAAAAGACTAAGGTCATGAGGCAATAAAGCAAAAATGTCCTCAACATATCAAAGCCAGAGAGAGGGACGCGTATCAATAGAAGGAAGAAGAATAGTTTTCGAAGTATTCCATGTAGAGATTGACAAGAACAGGGGAAAGAGGGGAACCCATAACGACACCGAAACTTTGAGATAAGTATTTACCGTTAGAAGAGAATGAGTTAAGAGTCAACACAGAGTCTGATTAGTTCGAGGAAAACGTCAGTGGGAAGTGGGAGAAGAAGAAGAGGGCTTTCTGTCCCCTTCTGACTAAGGAAAGAGAGAACGTCATCGAGGGGAACATTAGTAAACAGAGAGTCGACATCTAGACTAAGCATCTTACAGGAGGGCTGCAGGCGCAGTCTTTCTATGAAGTCCTGAGAGTGACGAAGATGGGTAGGAGAAAAAGTGCCAAAGTAAGGCGTCAGAGTTTTAGCAAGCCAGGAGGCAAAATGATAGCCAACAGAGCCCCTTTAAGAAATCATAGGACGAAGAGGAACACCGTGTTTATTATTCTTATGTAGGTTATATAAATATGAAAGAGAAGGGCAGATGACACGGAAACATAATAAGATCGTAGTCAGGAGTACAAAGACTGAAGAGCTGTCTTAGTTTGCAGTTCAAGGAAGTTTTAGAGCGATCCAAACGGTTAGAAGTCAGGGGGGGGGCATATGCGCGGGAGTCAGAGAGCAAGACATCTGTTTTCTGGAGGTAGTCCACTCCATCAAGGACAACCACCGAATTGCCTTTGTCGGAAGGAAGGACAAGAATAGAGTTGTTAGATTTCAGGAATGCACGGACAAGCTGGAAGCGACGGGGATGGTGGTGATTTTTAGAAAACAAACTGTCAAGAACGGGAATAAGGGCCCCCATAAAGTAAAAAGGTCCGAAAGAGT
Organism: Procambarus virginalis; assembly: GCA_020271785.1. Taxonomy (NCBI): domain Eukaryota; kingdom Metazoa; phylum Arthropoda; class Malacostraca; order Decapoda; family Cambaridae; genus Procambarus; species Procambarus virginalis. The sequence goes on along the minus strand of WNGS01092497.1, from coordinate 103,197 downwards.
ACTAGAGTTAAAATTGACAAACTTATCAAAAGAACTAATGAGGTTAATATCACAACGTGGGCAAGGGGAAGAAACAACAGAGCGACCAAGTCCAAGAAGTTCTTGCGGGTGCTTAGAGAGAGGGGAAGATGAAAGGTATTAACACAGTCAGAGAGAAAGAATTTAACCCATGGATTGTTGGAAAACAGGCTTTGAAGTTTGTTGTGTAGTATGAGGAGTTTTGGGAAGAATAGAGGTGAGCAGTGTCAAATGCGATGGGAAATAATCTTTGTGCTAATCTCACTAAGCTAATGAGAGTTTAGAGAGAGAGCATGTTATTTACATAATATACTTGCTACCCGCCCTTTACTTCTATTCTGCTAATGTTCACAGTTTTCCTGTGGTAAGTTTAGAGTTATTAGTTATCACCAGGCACCAACCCTTCTTCTCGTACCATATTATGTCCCATAGTACTCATCCCGTCTGTTTACTCAAATTTTAGTGATACGTGTATTTTTCAAGTCATCTTCTAGAGTAAAATTTATGTACCATTTACCATCCTATTTGAATATCACGGATCAGCTACATTCTATTGAAGGCTCATAGTTTACTTTTGAGAGATCTTGGTTTTTCATAGTAAATAATAATTATTCAATGAATTATTTTCAGAAAATATTTAAATTGGCGTCAAATTATAACATATACAATAAATTTTGTGCTATGCAAATTGAACAAAATAGATCATACAATATGTATTATAGGAAACCTATAAGGAATGGTACGCTACACTACCGACCACAGGATGGGGATGGGAACCATGCAATACCATTCACAGGATGGGTATAGGGTCCACAACCCCCCACGGGATGTAAATACAGACCATTACACTTACAGGATGGATGTATATAATCCAAGAATACCAGCATATGTACACTGTACCCACACATTTACTCTGTACCACCATGTGCACCCTGTGCTTCCATATGTGCCCTGTATGACGACACATACTCTGTACTACCACATGTACTCTGCTCCTGCATATATCCTCTTTACCCCACATGTACTCTGCACCCCAACCTCAAAGAGCTGATGGGTATTGGGTAATGTATGTGAACAATTTATTAAAAAAATATTACCAAAGCAATTAATTTATTATACAGTTCGTGCATTCTGAGAATGGTCAGTAATTCAACCTTGTGAACCACAGAAAACCCTCGTGGATACACATGGAATGACATGGAGACCTTGGGGGACTGGTCACAGGGTGCTCAAAAACATCAAATTATTTGCTCAGTAAGAGGGATTTGATTACCATTTTTTATTGCTTTTGAGCAGCCTGAAGGTAGCAAATTCCGAAAAAATCAAGACAATCTAGTTAGAAAAGATAAATAATTATGATTTATAATTCATCTGTGGTACACACAGCTGTCGGAAAAACCGACACCATTTGCTAACATTTAATACAATACGCACATAATAGCTGCTGTTTAATAATAATAAATGAACTCATAGAAGACGCAGTGGAATTTTCCTACTCTAGAAAACGAGATGGCTTCCCGTGGAAAACGGGGTTATCATTGCCACGTCGCTATTAAATTCACCAGCTAATTCTGATGGCGATTATTCTTAATACAGCGGTTTTTGGACATCATAAAACATTTCTCTTGAATCAATCTAATAATTAGTACCAAAAATAAAATAAATGTAGGCCCTTTATCCACTTTGATAGAACAAGGATAGTATCTGTAGAACAAGGATGCGAGTAGTAGGGTGGCGTCAGTCGCCATTAAATTTTAACACAACAAGACTTGCTGGAGCAGAACAGCTCTATAGTATAGCCCTTGGACCGGGGTTACGGACTAATAGTGCTCCCGTTATCAACTCCAACTTCGTCTACAATAAGGGTAGTGTCCCTCCCTATATTATCTAGCTTATTAGAGGCCTTTCATATTCAGATTTAGGATATATTCTTGTCAGGATATTGGAAGTCACCTAACAGGGTAAACATTATTTGACTCTTGACGTGACTTGACGTTATTTGACTTGACTAGGGAGCCGGTCGGCCGAGCGGACAGCACGCTGGACTTGTGATCCTGTGGTCCCGGGTTCGATCCCGGGCGCTGGCGAGAAACAATGGGCAGAGTTTCTTTCACCTTATGCCCCTGTTACCTAGCAGTAAAATAGGTACCTGGGTGTTAGTCAGCTGTCACGGGCTGCTTCCTGGGGGTGGAGGCCTGGTCGAGGACCGGGCCGCGGGGACACTAAAGCCCCGAAATCATCTCAAGATAACCTCAAGATAACCTCTTATTCAATTAACATACATATATTTCCTCTGGTATAGCTGTCATATTAGGATTCCTACTATTATTTGTGAGTGTCCTTTGACAAGTGTAACAGAAGAGGAAGAAGAATTAACTAGTTACCTAGCATCAGTAAATGAGTTGAGGCCAGTCACCAACGAGGAGTTATCGACTGTCGTGTTCACCCTTGCTCCTAACTGGTTGACTAGGTCAACTACCATACAGATAAAGATAAGGGGGTAGTTAATTTAAGTCACCTGTGTAGTCTAATTCTGTAGTGAATATCTACTAATCAAAAATTTTTGATAGAAAGATTATATATGTAAATATTTTTTTAAACCCTCAGTAATGTGTAAGAAAGCGATTTGTGAGACTTTATAAGAAACTCCGTCCACTTTTCCATCACAGTTTGCTATCGAAATAAATATGAATTAACGTAAAGTATAAATTCTATATAAATTCTTATATATTAAATAAATATAAATCTCAAAGGCCTGTCAGAGGTTACACATCTGGCTACCTTACACATAGTTGATAGAAGAAGCAAAATTGCCATTTTGACTTCAGTAGATTTTAGGGAGTGCACAAGTGTGCACGAATTACTAACTTCCTTAGTAATTCAGATAGAAGGTCGAAATTATGTGTCTTTGGAAAGCAGACACTCTTAGCTGTCCAGAAAACTAGTGATAGTTGTTGTAGCATTTCTGGATAAATAGTTACAGGATTAGCATGAATTCTAGTCCCAGTTCCCATGTACCAGGAGGGAGAGAGGCCTAGTATTGGGTCCTAATGTTGTAACGGTTCCCTCTGGCCGGTGACGTGAAGTCACCGCCACCGACATCTTATTGGTGCCGGCACCTATGCCTCCATGATGCTGGCACCTGATTGGCTGTCTCAACACAAGGGGACGTGTGGCCTCAGCTCTTCCCGCCTAGAGGGACGCCATTCTGAAGTACCTTGCTGTCCTGTGTAGACGTGGTTTATCCTGTTCCGGCCAGAACAGGGTAGTTTTCCTGTCTACATCAAAGTTCAGCAAGCTTATGTGTATCTATTCCTTCTCAGCATTATCGTCGCAGAATCCGGTAATCACTGGGCACTGGTAGATGACACATATACGAAGATACTAGTTAGAGTACCACAGGAGCAACAGGTCTGTTGCTAAGTATCCATGTTCATCGGCCAAGCCAAGTGAGATCCGTCAATTTATCACTAAATAAACTGTGTATAAGGAATCGAGGAATATGATTCCAAGTGTTTGAGTAAAATTGAGAAGTGATATTCACAAATATTGGGGATTATGTGGACTGTTTATTTCGTCCACTCTGCTGTCCACCCCGTGTCCTTATCAGGCGGTGCCACCTTCACCCCCTCATCGTGTATTCAGAGTACCTTCAGCAATACATGCTAGTGCATTATATCCGGTGTACGCTCATAAAAGCGCTCTTGCCTTCACCAACCTGGGAGCCTGGCGAAACCCGACCTCATGGTCTGGTGGCTCACGCTGCAATCTAGTGCGTCCCTCTACCAACCATCACTCCATAGTCCTCTTGGTAGGATCGCCATCTAGATTAGTGGTCTTGGTGCACCACACACCTTGGCCGCCTGTGGGGCACTTGATCTTCAATCAACAGCGGGGTCATAGTGAGTGCGAATGTTTTGTGGATTGTGGAAGAAACCAGTATAATAAAAGTGAGTTCTCAAATCTATTCTGTATCATTCGCTGAAGTGACAACTTCCTTGTGCTGAATCAGTTAGCCGATCGATGTGTCGTTCTTCATAATCCCGCCACGGGAAGGCGTTCGATTCCCGAGGAAGCACGATAGGAAAATGCCTGTTACAGCTATGCAGGCGATGAGTCACAATAACGTGGCTAAAGTAAGTTGAAGTCAAGTCATTCGACTTGAGAATGGTTCAGGACGAACCGAAACATCGTCGTCCCTTCACCTTCTAGTGTGTGGTCTGGTCAACCTGTTACAGCTAGTCTGTGTGATAACTGTAACTGGACTTTAGTGTGTTTGTTATCTTTCACTGTTTTACACATTTAGTAATTGTGTGTTTTATTACTTGTGTTTATATTGATAAGTGTGGTTTAATATTATACCATCACTCTGTGTCTAACCATGTTCGTGTTGTCTTTCGTTTCATTCGTTCAAGGAGATATGCAGTGATAAAAATAAGAGTGTTATTTTATTGTGATTATTTTCATTGCTGTTAGGACATTTGTTTTCAGTGTGTTGTGATTTCAGTGCTGGGGTAAAGCACTGTATTGTGTTACTGTATTTGTGACCCGATCTTGTTTTGGTTTGTGTTCATTATTGTGAAGTCAGTGTTATGAATTAATGTCATTAATTCTCATCTTATTAATGCAAGGTGATTAGCAATCGTGTTGACTAATCAGCGATTGTCAAGCGGTCTCAGTGATCGACTAGTGTTAACGTAAATTCTTCGTGAGTTAAGTTGACTGTCAGATTTGAAAGGACCTTGAGCCGTTATTCAGGGATTTCTAATTACCCGGTGTTTATTGATTGACTTCGTTAAGTCTGGTTGGTTACTCGGTGGGTACTGGTTACTGGTTGGTACTTGGTTGGTTACTTGGTTGGTTACTTGGTTGGTTACACAGACAACCCGGTCTGGGTTGTCTGTGTTGACAGAGTGTGATTAACGTAGTTTACCTCGTGTTGGTTCACTGTCTTGGAGACAGATTAATGTAATTGGATTTACTAAGTAACGTAGTCATATTGTAATTTATCGCTTGAAATTGATTAGATCAATTGTTATCAGTCTGTCATTGTGTCATAACGTAACGAACTGAGTGTTGCACGGAAGACTGTCTCAGTGACAGATCTGTTGTTGTTGTTATAGATTCAGCTACTCGGAACAAGTTCCAAGTAGCACGGGCTATGGTGAGCCCGTAACTTACCTGGCAGAGGAGCTGGGCAAGAAGCACGGGCTATGGTTAGCCTCGTGGACAGGAGATGTCTCCCGTGTGACAGATCTGTCTGTGATTGCTTATGTTGTAATCCACAAGTTAGGAGGGATTATTAGATAGGGGATCATTACTACAAAACTTAACGAATGAGGATTGGAAGTATTTGTTAAGTATACAGACTATGGTCACACACCCAGGAAAGGTCAAGGGATTAAGACCGCAGCTGTTTGGCCAAACAAATAATTCCAGGGAAGAGGACTCAGGCTTCTAGGAACAAGGTTACTGCTTCTAGGGATAAGGTTAATCGAATTATACCTTCCTTGAGAGACGGGGTGAAATGTTTGAGGTCATGGCTGGCGGAACGACGGAAGACATCTCCCGTCACGCAGGGTGCAGTTGCACCTCCACAAATCTCCAGTATCAGCTCTTAATACTGGTAATAGCTCAAAAGGACCACCACTTACGGTCTATTCATGCCCGTGCCACCTTTTGGGTGGCTTAATCTTCATCAATTAATCAATCAGCTGGCCACACACCACATACGTAGGCGACACGCCACCGGACGAGCACACAGTTGGTGAACTGTGATACGCACAGTTCCACGCATGCACAGATAGTGCACAGACCGAGGCCTCTATGGTACCTGCACCATGTTGCACAAAGTCAAGGTTCGCCTCCGAGAGGACCTCATTCTCACTACGGCTGAGATCTTAGAAAAGGTCTCTACCATCGGAAATGTCTCACCAGCTGACATCGTGGAGATCGGAGAAGGTGTTCACCTTCCCTTCGTTAGCGACAATGACCTGGAGAAACTATTCGCCGCCTCCACCACGACCACCCTGCTAGACGCCGGCCTCACCCTCACTCCTCCTAGACGCTTCCTGGCAGACAAGACTATGTTTGCAAAACACATCAGCGCATGGATCTCCGACCGCAGCGACGACGAAATCCTCGCCAGCATCAATTCCCTGAACCCGACGCTGACCGCGGTAGTGGCCAAGAACAGCACCAACTCCAACAACACCCGCAGACCCACACTAAATGTGACCTTCACCACGGTCATCGCAGCCGGAATTACGATTCCACCTGCCCACGTGACCAAGGAACGATACACGGACATATCGTGATACACGATACACGCCAGCGCTTCAAGTGCTACCAGTACTCCCACTACACCAGTAGGTGCACCGAGTAAGTGCAGAAATGCAGTATCTGTGCCCAGGAGCATCACTACACAGCCTTCACATCTTCCCATCGATGCTGCCTACTCTGCAATGGGCCACACACTGCAGTTTCACCTGACTGTCTCCACCGGCAGGAGGAAATAAAAAAGATGATGGAAAGCACCACCTCAACTCATCTAGCCAAACCGCCTATGTCTGCTTCCCCGGCCTTGCCTGAGAGCACAGGGGAAGCTGCTGCAATTACCACCGACAACACCCTCCTACCGGTACTTCTACTCCTCACCGACAAATTGGCAGGCAACGATGTCAACCTATACGTACCCACTATCAACAGGCTACTCACCGCAAATGGACTTCCGACGGTGATGGTACCAGGCGACCTTCTCCCAGCTCCTCCACCTGGGGCCAGCCTGGCGTCCGACCCCACAACAGGACCCACAATCAACCCGGAAACAGGGATGCCACCTCACACTGGCTACCCCTGCCAACGAAGAAACCACATCCAGAGATGACAACGGACCACCCGAAAGTCCCACAACCAACACCAAAAGGCTCTCCAGAGCCGCCACCAACGTCGACGAGAACGGCCTAGCGACCGACGACGAAGACGACGACGAAAACAAAATTACTTGCCATGTGCTGTTCATTCCGCCCAGCGAGTTTAATGGCAACGCACACACCAGACGACAATTGGCCAAAAGATGCAACAAGATAATCAGCCAGAACAAAGACATGCACCCCAAGTATGTCCACGCCCACACCATGAACAGTATCTCACAATACTGAAAAAAGAATACCGCGACCCAGAATTCCACCGGAAATTCCCAGACGGACAAATTCAATTTCTCGAAAAGGACGACGATCCTGATGGTACCAAATTACCAAGGTTGTTCTGTTCAAATATACAGCGTCGCTTGGCACATTAAACTGCAACCTGGCGACTGAGCCTCCTGCAGGCCATAAACTGCGAGCGACAATGAAGATCCCATCCATCCACAGATCCCAAGTATTGGTACTGGTAATGGCTCCAAAGGGCATCCACTTACGGGCTATTCATATGCCCGTGCCCCTTTTTGGGTGGCTTAATCTTTATCAATCAATCAATCAGCTGGCGGAAGGCAGTCTGGTTGTGGGAGTGGAACTGGCAAGTCCTCTGGGTCTCCGTCTGTAGCAGCAACGAAGTGTAGCAGATAGCTATTCGAGAGCCTGATGTGATCTTAGTGACCAAGTTAAGTCTGCAGTATGTGAGTACTGAATGTAAGACTAACTGGGTGTGGAGCGTTGTAGTAATCATTCAGTATTTGGAACTTAGGCGGAAGTTATGAGTGCATGTGGTGACCGCGGAGGTCAAGTGGTTTATGGGTATTGGAAGTGTATTTAACTAAATAGAGTATGTTAATATGTTATTATTTGTCAGAGTATATTCTATATAATTAAAGGAGAAAACCCGACAGCCTTTAAATACCTTCCATATGTTCCCTCATTGTGTTCCTGTACAAACCTAGTGGTACGCCTCAAGGGTCTGGTGTGTGTAGAAGTACACGGTGGTAGAAACGGGTCCGTCTAATTACCGAAAGCTACCACAAGCTACACAAGCTTCACAAAGCTTCCTGGCATTACGTTAGTAATGAATAAATATGATATATTTGCTCATTATAATGTTGGTGCTGAATGTACAACACGAAAAAACATAATTTTAATCTGAAAAAGTATCTTTTTATAAAGAAATTAAACGAAAATATAGCGCTGGTGACGTCAAATCAAGTCGACGATCCAAGTGTGAATGTTGTGGAGCGACTTATCCAAGACAGATTGTTGCCTGGAGAGTGTTTGTTGGCATATCAGCCTCTTGTACATACGTCGCACTTCTCTGCTCAAACTGTCACAAATTGAAATAATGGAACAAGAATGCATAGTTACAATAATATTTAGCATAAATAGCCAGAAAACATTGAAGTTGTATTAAAAAATAGGTGTCTGGAAGTGAAATTAATTCCATGGGACAATAGTTTTGTTATATAAATGCTGATGATTATTTGCTGGTATGCGTTCGCTACTATGTACTTATTTTCGTATCCAGAGATTAGTTCAGAGTAAAACCATGTTTTTCCAAATTCTACATTACATACCATCATTATAATTGATAAATATGTCGTATTTCTTCATTACTTGTGTAATGCTAGAAGGCCGGGGTAGCATTGGGTAACTATATTGGTAAATACATGGACCCGCTCTGGTTGTGTGGAGCGCTATACAGCAGTCAATCAATAGTCTAATTAACATGCATTCATATTAAAAGACATTCAATACCATCTTTATAGGGTAAATATGTCATATTTCTCCGCTACCTGTGTAATGCTAGAAGGTTTTGGGATAGCATTGGGTAGATTAAATATGAACCTTAATATGTTCTATACTGTCATGTTCACAGAAAATGGTACCATTCGTTTTCTATGTGCGGCGGCTGGACGCCACTAGAGGAGGTAAACAAGAGCGCACAGGACGCCTGCCAAGCTTGGGAGCTACTCTATCATGTAATCGTTTATAAGTATTAAAGTCAGTAACCTGGAATGACTTTACATCAACCTTACTACCAAGACTATCTCGGCTATATACAGACACCACACTGGCGACGAGGATGAACTGGGAACGCAGGTATTTTGTTCAACAAAACACAAGGAAGGAGCATGCTGTCTCGCCCAGAGGAGGAAGGAGAAGCTGTCTGTGAGCACCATACCCGATGCTGTATGCAACCCCATGCTGTGTGCTGACTGTTGCTGTGTGCTGATTGTTGCTGTGTGCTGGCCGTTGCTATGTGCTGGCCAATGCTGTGTGCTACCCAAGCTGTGCTGATTGTTGCTGTGAGAGAGGAATCTGCCGACGCTGTGTACGAAACGACGCTTTGATGCAGTGTACAAAACCCGATGTTTTGGTTACGAAACGACGCTTCGTGCTACAAAATTCTTTACGCTGTGAACCAACTGCTGCCTACTGCTGCCAACTGCTGCCTACTGCTGTACCAACTGCTGACAACTGCTGCCTACTGCTGTACCAACTGCTGCCAACTGCTGTACTAACTGCTAACAACTGCTGTGTTGCTGTGAGTAGGAACAACACATGTACACAAGGGCTAGGTAAGAAATCAGTTGCTGCTGTGTTGTGCACTGTTGTGAACTTTTGCATTAAAATGCTTGTGTGCTTTGCAAAATTAAAGTAATTACAGTGAATTCTTGAATAACATATACAGTGAAGTAAGTGTTATATATTCTGAGGAACATTTTAAGTGATAAGTTTAAATTTATTCAGTAAAAATGGCAAATATACCTCAGTTTCCTGCATTTGATCCTGACTGTGACCAGACAAACCTGTCACAGAGGTGGGTCAAATGGCTTAAAAGGTTTGAAAATTTGTTGATAGTTTCTGACATCAAAAGTGCTGAAAGAAAGCGTGCCTTTCTACTTCATTATGCAGGTGATAGAGTTTGTGACATCTTTGATACACTGAAAGACACTGGTGGTGCCAAAGATTATGACACTGCCAAGGCCAAATTAACTGAGCATTTCAAACCAAGGCAAAATACTGCTATGGAAATTATGCATTTCAGGAGAGCGAAACAACTCTCTAATGAAACTGTTGATCAATACCATACACGTCTGCAGGGTTTAGCAGCCCACTGTGAGTTTGCTGATGTTGACAACGAAATCAAACAGCAAATAATTGAAACATGCACATCTACACGTCTTCGTCGAAGAGCTCTAGAACTTGTTGATGATGAAAGTTCTCTTAACAAGATACTGGATATGGCTCGTCGAATGGAAGATGCTGCACGTGATGCTCGTGCCATGGAGTGCAGTGCCAACAACGGTTCTGCCACTGTTACTAACAGTCATGAAGTATGTAAGGTTCAGGGAGGACACCATGATCATAGAAGATATCATGCCAAACCTAACATTAAATTGAGCCGAGAACCACATCACAACTGGAGTCATGGAACAAGACTCAAGCAGTCACAACGACTCACATCAGAGGTTGTCAACAATAAATGTTACAATTGTGGAGGAGACTACCCACACCAAGATAATGTTTGTCCTGCACAAGGTAAGAAGTGCTATGAGTGTAGAAAACTAAATCATTTTGGTGCTATGTGTCGTTCCGCACTAAAGAAACCACAATCAATAAATAAAAGCAATGTACGAGGATCAAGTCATAGGAGTCGAGGTGGCAAACACAATATTGCACCTCAAATCAAGAATGTTAATAATATACAAGACAACATTTCATTACAACCAGTCTCAGATGACAGTGAATGTGATTACATTTGTGGAGTACAAGCAATCACAGAATGGAATGATCTTCCAAACAACCCAGAGACTATAGTATACATTGCTGGTATTTGTCTCAAAATTCTCATTGACACTGGATCAAACATTGACACCATTGCTGAGTGCCACTATGAAAAATTTAAAAAACAGTTCCCAAAGCTTGAAAAATACAATGGCAAAGCCACTGCCTATGCTTCAAAGGTAGCCTTACCAGTGATTGGAACTTTCACTGCAGAGATTAAGTCAAAGAATGCAATGCTCATTACTACATTCCATGTTGTTAGGAATGCAAAGGAGTCTTTACTCAGTTACAAGACTTCAACCAAATTGGGGCTACTTCAGCTTTCTAATGCTGTAGCAGTGGAATCTGCAAACAATGTTGATGCTATTGTTGCTGAATTTTCTGATCGATTTAAATCCATAGGTTGTTATACTGATAGCAAAGTACATCTGCATATCAACCCAGATGTAATTCCAGTTGCCCAACCACATCGCCGACAACCATTCCATACTCGCAAGAAAGTCGATGCCGAACTGGATAGGCTGATAGAACTAGATATCATTGAACCGGTAACAGGCCCAACACCATGGGTAAGCCCAATTGTCACTCCACCAAAGCCGAAGAATCCAGATGAGATACGCATTTGTGTAGACATGCGTGTTCCCAACAAGGCAATAATGCGTGAACGCCATCCTACACCCACTGTAGATGATATGATTTACCGCTTGAATGGTGCAACTGTATTTA
>WNGS01092497.1:74810-89735 GCA_020271785.1 Procambarus virginalis | reverse complement strand
AACATTACCAGGAAGTAGGTCTGTGGAAGCCTACCGGTGATCGATTTGATTATTATTTTAAGAGATTGTATTTATTACTTATAGCGGTCTCTATTTTATAATGTACTAGCAGTACCCGCCACGCATTGCTGTGGCTCAGTCTGGTTAAATGGGAAAGAAAGAAAAGAGAAAGCGCACGTTTCAAATAAAGTTAATTTCACAATTAAACATATTTGTGGATAAACAATATTTTTTGTTTTTCCATTGTCTGTGGTGAAATAGAGATTGTCTGTTTCGCCGACTCTAGAACACTATAATTGTCCACGTGGAAGCAATCCGTGTCTAGATATAAACTGCACAATTCTAAAGATTGGCCCTGCGTTTTGTTGATGGTGATTGCAAACGCCAATCGAATTGGAAATTACAATCTCTTCAATTGAAATGACATATCTGTTGGAATCATAGGAATGCGAAGAATGAGAACATCTTCCCTTTGAAAGGTCCTGTCAGATTGTTGCTTTTACGATGTCGTTGATTAATATTTTTGCTGCAAGGCGCATGGCGTTGCAAAGTTTTGGCTGGTTGATATTTCACAACATGGTAATCGGCAAGCCTATTTTCAATTGTCGTACATGTGATGGTATCCCTGGCACATCGAGTGAATTAAAAAATTCTGTTGGATAATTAACCGCTTCATCTGCTTCCTCAACAGTGTCGACGGACTTGTATGTGACTGCCTCGCTTTGAATGTTAGACTCAATAGTATTGTTAAGGTCGTAGACGTTTGTCTTGGCCACAAGAATAGCTCGTTCACTCAGCCAATCGTGATTCTTATAATTGGTTTCAATTGGGAGATCCTTTTTCAGTCAATTCTTCTTTTGACTTTACTAAATGCAGAAGTTATGAGGCAATGAAATTCGTCTGAGGTCAGATCAACTGGCCCGTTTACGTTCCCAATTTTAGGGAATTGATGTGAGATATCTCAGCTCATGGGCCGTTTGCAGTAGCTATATAAGTACACGCATATTTGTAGTTAGTTTAAATGTCTTTTCGTGACGCCACAAAGTAGAGTATTTCAGGCAAGCAGTTATTTCGTCCGCTGGTGTCGATCGAGGAATACTGGTAATGTTTGCCTGAAATCTCCTGCAAGCACTATTAATGCTTCCCAAATAGTCTGATGTTTCCACGGAAATCTTGCAATGATCAATCAAGAGCCTCGAAAAATTTTTTGGGGCATTGTGCTTTCATCCCAAACAATAGTTTGCATTTCTGCAATATGTTCTCATGTCGGATGCATTGGAAATGTTGCACGTGGAGTTCCCTGAATTGCATGATCAATGGCGATTTCAAAGTCGAAGTAGCAGTTCTTCCACCTGGTAGCAATTTACAGCAATTCCGGACGACGCAAGAGCAAAGATTATGCCATTTTGGGATCGATATGCTGCCAGAATCAATCTAATTATGAAGGTTTTACCAGTTCCTCCTGGCGCATCTAAGAAGATTTCTCTATGCCCATTATTGACAGTTTGAATTATTTGATTGTTAATGCCTTTTCGTTCAAGTGTTAGCCTAGGAATATTTGATTAAACATACAACAACAGATCACCCATGTTGTAATTTTGTTCACGACGCAATTCTACATCGAACAAGCAGCAGCAGATCGATTCGGTAATGGCAATTCCAATTGATTGAGAACTTTGTTCGCGATTTCTAAGCACAAGTCTTCAATCATTATTAATGCTTCGTTGAAGATTTTTGCTGTAAAATCTATGTTCACATTTGAATTATCTTTGCATATTCGACGGTTAATATCTTCAGCCATGTGCAATTTATAATTATCCCATAACTCTGTGGGAGATCATGGAGAGCCTGTGGTCAATATGATTGCAAACATTGCACGAATTTGATTTGGATGTGGCGTGTTGGACGTGTCATTAATGCATGCATCCCAGTGGCTATCGTTCTCCAATAAATTCAGAGCTTGACATGCACTATGGGAAGTGGCATGTGTTATGCCGTTGACAAATTTCAATGGCTGGAAAGACGTTGGACTGGGCTCATTTACCAAGAACATGCGAAGAAAGAAGCCTTCATCCTGATTAGGTTGCACGGTGTACAGTCTGCCTATCGTAGTTTATTTGAATGTGTCAAGTTGTCCGTCGACTCGCTCTCCTCGTTTGCGTTGTTCAAATGATTTTCTACTGGCATTCCATGTGTAATACGTAGGTACTTCCGAATACAGCATTGTTTTCGCAAACACGTCATTTTGACACAAAGTGAATATAGCAGTTAACATTGTAGCCGGAGGATTTATAGCTGTTTATTGACCATTTGCAGTTGTGAAATAAACGTGTTGTCCATTTCTTGTTTACAAAACAAAAACAAAAAATATTAACGAAATATTTCAATAATTCAAACTCAGATCAATCGACACAGCTCAATTTCGCCAAAAATTGCACTGAAAAATAATAAGAACAGTTAAAAAACAAATAAAAAACAATGATAAAAGAAACAAATACACACGAAATGAACAGTATGGTAACAACACAGCTCAATTCCAACGCACTGTCAAACAAATAATTAAATCAAAATTAAAATAAATCAAAATCTATGAAAATTCCATTTATCAATGGAATCGGAAACATTGAAATGGAATCGTAACATATTTGTATAGCTTATGTTGGTCTTACGTGCAACAGATGGCGCTGTTTAAAAAAAAACATGTTTTTACCTGTCACGGGTGTGGCATCTAAATAGTAGGTATATAAAAACATGTACATATTTGAATGGAATGTTGTTTCAAAATTTCAAAGCAATCGGTGAAGAACTTTTGGAGATTAAAGCATGTGTTGCTCCTACGTCCAACAGATGGTGATGTTTAAAAAAAAAACATGTTTTTTTCCTGTTAGAAGTGAGGCATGTATATAGTAGATATATAAAAACGCTCGCCTATTCCAATGCAATGTTGTGTCAAATTTCAAAGCAATTGGTAAAGAGTTTCGAAGATTTCCCTCACTTGAAAAACACATTAAAATCACAGTTTTTCAAAACAAACATGCTTTTTCCCGTCACAGACGTGATATTGATATAGTATGTATATAAAAACCCGCTCGGATGCGAATGGAACATTGTGTGAAAATTTGAAAGCAATCGGTAAAGAACTTTCGGAGATTACCGATTTTGAACAAACGAACATTTCCATTTTATTTATATACATTGTCACCAATAAACTTACCTTCACATATTTTCGGGGATTTCATATTCCAATCTTACCATAATTAAATGGTAGATATAATTACTATTTATCACACAATATATAAAGAACATTTAAATGGCCTCAGCTGTTTCAGTAGTGTTGACTGGTCATCACATATCAGATACCCTTGAACACGTGAACTCCAGTGATTAATTGCGTCTGGATGGTCCTGGTGTGGCCAGCTCAACTATGTATCATGTGGTCACTCACCTGAAAATACGATGCACCATAATATCTGATGACTACATATATGTACAGGTGTTACACACATGACCTTACACATGAACATTACACATGGTGTTACACATGAACTTACATTGTTATAATAATGAGGCTTATCTTTGTGGGGTGTTGTTTCCATGCCTTATAACGATTAATCCTAGACACAAAATAAGTTGTCCAATATAATATGAGCTAATAGACTAACAAAACTGGTACTTCCCTTAGTTCTTAAGTTGCCTAGTCTCGGCAGAAAATAACAACTATTTTGAGTTGCACTGCTCACTTGGACTCGCTGAGAGTAAATTTCTGTAGTCGGTGTGAGAGGTTTGCTCGTGAGCTCTAGTTCATCACAACACTTAATATGGCTGACTCCTCTCTCCTACTCCTTCTTCTTCCGAGGTTGCTTACATTTGAGATTCGGAAGGAAAAATGGGTTTTAGGTCAAATCTAACTATTTACTATATAATTAATTTAGTAGAATTATTTTATAGTGCAGCCAACCCTAAGACAGGTGTATTTTACATTAAATTAGCCTAATCGTTAGCTGAACTATTGTGTTTGACCTTGAGAATGTAACCACGTTTTCTGTAACTTTTATATGACTAACTAATGTAAATTGACAACATTTGATGGCTGTTACATTAGAGTTTGTATATGATATAGTAATTCCCATATAATTTGGAGGGGAGGGGGGGGACACAGGTCGAAGTTCAATACTTACGGCTGCTGAACATTTTATTACTCCTCTATAGAATTATTGTATTATTGTTTAAGTTTCATTTTGCACTGTTATGAGGCAGTTCGTATATGACGGATGTCCTAAACTGGTGCAGCAGGGGTGGAAAGTCTTTGGACGACTTCATTTCCTGCTAGCTCCAGAGGAACTAGTTTCTTTAGTGTCTTGAGACTAGTGGTGCCTCTGCACTTTACTTTCACTGTTCTCAAGACACCTAGGCTGTCTGGATGAACAGAGACTATATGGCCCAGAGGCCACTCTGAGCGTGGACCATCACTGTCAACCAGAACAGTATCACAAGGTTGTAATTGAATTGTATTGTAGGGGTGGTTTGCCCTGTATTAAGACTCTCTCAGAGCAGTCAGATACTCTCAGGTCCAATCTCCATTCACTAACTAATTACTCTGGACTGATGTTTATTACTCTGAACCAAGTTTTTCTCTCTGACATATGAAAGATCTTCTGGTCCCTGGTTAGTGAGAGATGCTAAAGGAGTAAGAAGTCCTACAAACATCAGAGGTGAAGGGATTAATGGCTCACATTCCGAGTTATGTCAGAAAGGTAGGTCAGTAGTCAGGTATTGAACTGAGGCTCAATTTCGGTAACAACGGTTTGGAGCTCCTAGAGATCGATTTTCTGGCGGTGGAGGGTTTTCCTAAGACAACACTTGACTGTTCCCACCATCTATTCATAGAATTCTCTGTGCTTTGGTGCTCTGGGGGGTATAAATTTCCAGTGACACTGCCGTTGGTTCAGGGCAGTGCGTACCACTAGGTGATTTCAGACCTCCCTCAGACATACTTCCCCTGCCACTAAGTTGGATCCATTGTCTGAGATCATCAACTTGGGGCATGATCGACGGGCAGCAAACCCGCAAAAGACCTGTATGATTGCCAATGCACTTATATCTGGAGGCCCTATAAGTGTACTCCACGTGTAGTGGCTCATGTGAACAGGCAAATGTATGCCTTCACAGGGATTTTGTCCGTAGTGCCTGTTAGAGCTATGGTTCCTGTGTAGTCTACACCAGTGGTCTCAAGGGAACGAATGTGGACAACTCGTTCCTTAGGGAGTGATGGATGTCCTGGATAAGGACACACCCGATCGTCGTACCTCCAACAGACTACTCAAGATTTTATTATGGACTTTACAGATTGGCGACTTTGAGGAAGCCAATAGTGTTGCCTCAATGTGATGAGGGTATCTGGTACCCCACCATGTAGGGTGCAGTGACTGTGAATATATAATATAATAAGCCTGCTTACCCAGTGGTTGCAGGGGAGAAACAATGGGTACTTTCTTCTAAATCCAGATTTGTATGTTGTATGCGCCCAACGCACTGCAAAATGTCATAATAGTTAAAGTCTACCCAGTTCATTACTGGTCTTGGTCTTATCAAGGAGGTTCTCAAAGACTTCCCCGTAAGTCTGGATTTGGGCTTCCTTTACCCAATATTTCAGAGCAGGAGGGTATTTGTGTTTGATTCCTATTTTGCTCAAGAAATCACCCTTTGAGTGACTGATTAATTTATCTAGCTCAGAGTACTGAGTTAGATCAATTATCAAAGTCCAGGATGGTTTTGAAATCTCAGTGGGAGCAGTGGCATTAGTCACAAGGACTTATGGCTTCTATTTAGGCGACTGATCACTAACTCGCCACTGAGGTCCATGGAACCACCGCTAAGTTTTGGATAATTGTTTCAACTTGAGGCCTTCAGAGAGATAATCAGCAGGATTCTCTTTTGTGGATACATATCTGAGTTTGTAACCAGCTGATAACACTCTTATTTCCTTTACGCAATTGCTCACATAAGGCATTTTTGCTGTTGTTATTTTGCACGCACTGTAGTATTGCATTATTATCTGACCATACCACTGTTTCTTCAAAGTGTATGTTACTTAGGTTTTTGGTTAGATAATGATCCAAACTTACTCATAGCAGAAGGGCAGTTAACCCCAGTTGTGGCAATGACCGTTTCTTCAATGGTACCACCCTGGCCTTTTATGTAAGCAAATTTGCTTGCTCTTTAGTTACAAGGTAGGCTAGTGTGCCATAAGCCTTTACCGAGGCCTCACTGAACATATGTAACCTAACTGGTGGATTTGGATGTACTGTGTTCCGAGGGAACTTGACAAACTCTAGGATACTTAGATCCTTCACTAGCTCTTCTCCTTTTTTTGCAAGGCAGGTGTTAATGGATCATCCCAGCCTATCTTCTCTTGCCAGCATTCCTGCATTATCAACTTCCCATTTATCAATATGGGACTTAATTGCTCCGGAGGTCGAAGAGTTTGCTGACTTGGGATAGTAGTTTCCTCATTGTTAGGTTGGTGGTTTCTGGTTCCACTGATTATATTGTTAATTGGTCAAATGTTGTTTCCCATTCGACTCCTACTACTTTCATATTTTGCGGTACTTAGTAGTCGGGAAATTCTGGCTCAGTCAATTGATTTTGTTGTACATTATTATAGGTCAATGACCTGAGAGGCAAATTTGCTCCTAACAACTCTCAATTGGTCTCAATATATATATTACATATATGTTAAGCAGTTCCTTTTCACTACTGGTCGTTCCTTGGAAGTTGTCTACATACAGGTTATTGCTAATTTTAGTTTTATTTGGGCTATTGGACATCTTCAAATGTCTAAGGTTGCTTGAAGCAGAAACGGTGAAGAAATAGTTCCAAACAAAACTGAATCTAACATGCATGTGATTATTTCACTGTTTGGATCACTAAGATCCTTTAGCCATAAGATCTGGGTGTAATTTCGATCCTCTTCTTGGAGGCCTACCGTAAGGAATGCCTTACTTATATTGGCTGTGTATTTATAACTCCCTATGCAGAACTTGAATAGCATTTCGAACAGCATTTTTGTCAGGCTAGGGCCAGTTTGAAGGCCAGTCATTCATTGAGACACTATTTAGCCTTGGTCTTAGCACTGCAGTTAAATACTATCCTCAGGGGACCAGTGGCTAAATTTTTCAGTACTGCATGGTGTGGCTGTCTTGAGCAAATTGCATTAACACAAATTACTGTTGCCCTTCTGACAGTTCCACCCCATGATGTGAATGCACTTATGTAGCACTAAAGACACTAATTAGCTAGAGTGATCAATTAGCTGTCCCACGGACAGATAGTTGCACTTAACATATTACATTAATTCAACAGTGTCTCAACATGAAAGCTCTACCATAAAAACAATGTGCAACCCCTTGGGTGACGTTAATGACCTTCATTAACTCTCACCGATACCTTCATTAGTCCATATCAGGACTAATGACCCCAGGACCGGTCATACAGACAACAAAAAACACGATACACTTTGCAGTAGCCTATAATAGTTGTTACACCACTCAGTGAGTGCATGCTCGCCTGGCATTTCGCAAGCACTTTGTCCTGGGTTTGTAACCTAGCTGGGGAGGATTTACTGGGCGCAAATCCTTAACTGTAGCCTCTGTTTAACCCAACAGTAAAATGGGTACCTGGTTCTTAGACGAATTGTTGGGTCGTATTCTGGGGAACATAGGATTAAGGACTTGCCCGAAACACTATGCGTGCAAGTGGCTGTACAAGAATGTTAGAACTCTTGTGTATATAAATAAATAAATAAAAAACATATACATCATTGCCCAATACTTGCAGCATCTTGCAATACATTAATTACTGTGATCCCACAAACAGTAATGTCGACACTCACTCAGCAACAATATCAATGTATATGACCCTCCCTGCTGTTCCTGGTGGTGGCGTGTTTTGAAATGGGCAGCCCTATTCCCGCTGTCGTGCGGTTAAACTCCATCGGTTTGGAGTTTACTGGCCGTGCTGGTTACCCGCTGGTGGATGTGGTATTGAGTGACATGCTCCGAGTCCTGGTTCAGGACGTATATGGTGTTGAGCTTGTCACTGCTCACCGTGTCATTATCAAGTTTGTGGGTGAGGCAGTGTACCGTGCTTTTCTACGGAGGTACGTGGAACGTACTTTGCAGCTGCAGGAAGGCACCGGGTCTGTGACTATTTCGGACCGTAGTGGTGCTGTAACGTATGTCAGTGTCCATGGCGCCCCCATGGAGTTTCCTGAGACTCTCCTCCGGCGATTCTTCCAAAGGTTTGGAAGAAAATGTTGACTTCTTCCGTCATCAGTGTGCGGATGAACTCCCTTTCGTCTGGCACGTATTCGGGTGTGAAGACCTTCATTCTCTCGGGACGCGACTGAGGTCGGACATTCCGTCCTCTATCCGGCTGTTAGGGTACTACGTGCGGGTGTTTTATGCCCGACAACCCCGTACTTGCTTCCGGTGTGGCTTGTTGGGCATCAGGCTGCCGGGTGTACTGCTGATCCAGTCGCTCCCGTGAACTTGTTCCGTGAAGAGGATTTCCCGCCGCTCCCTCTGGAGGAGGACTCCGGGGGTGAGGAGGTGAGCGTCCCGTTCATTGCTAAGGCTCCCCCAGCATCACCCGACATTCCCCCGGTTGTCACAGACCCTCCTCCGGTGTTGCGGTGCCGTCGGATGTTCCTCCTGACCATGTCTCTGGCCCTGCCGATCCCGTGGACCTTCCTGGTACTACCTGTGAAGCGTCGCCGTCTGCTTACCCGTCTTCAGATGCGGAACCTGGCCCTGCGTTCGCACCTCGGGTCCCTGCTATGCTGGGTGCTGGAGTGGCTGCAGAGCCTCCTGCTGTGTGTGGTCCGGTTCCTCCTGTGGAACGCAGGCAGAACGGCTGCTGCCGTTCTGCGTCGGGCGTCTTTCGTCCGGCTGGTGGTGCCCGTGCTTTTGGATCTGCTTCCGGCTCTGACGATATCCGGCCGGAGTCTAAACATACCAGGCGTTCGTCTACTGCCTGGGCTGATGTTGGGGACTTCAGTGACTGTGGGTCTTCAGGTGTTGACGGTGTGGCTCCGGAGGAGTCTTTGTCTCCACGGTTGGTGGTGGCGGAGGTACATGTGCCTGCTGGTGCTGATGCCTGTGTCTCGGGTGTGCCTCCTGTTCCTTCCCCGCCCGGGGCTCTCCACAGTGGGGTGTGGTGGCTTTCGATGCCAGGGATGGTGAGGATGCTGGTGAGGGGGTGGCCTGGTGGTGATTTTGAGAAAGGATGCGCCCCGCCATGGTTCCCTGCAGTCGTCTGGTGGTGTGCCTGTGGCCGCTGGTGCCCCTGTGGTGGTGCCCTCTGTCGGCCCCCTCCTGCGGTGTTGTGCCTTGAGGACCTGGAGGCCCGGGTTGCCGAGTTCCTGCTGCTTGAACGGCCGGAGGATTTTTCTGATGAGCGGGTTCCAGGTGTATGGGATAGGGTGGCAGTTACTCGCGTCCGGAGGGACACCATATGGGTTCCCTGTCTGCGGGTGTTTGTTGCCGGGGTTCTGGTTCGAATGGCGCCCCCGGTGCTGGGTCAAGCCTCTTGGGGGAGATGGCTGCTTTGGGAGGCGTTTCATGTGCGTTCCGGGCAAATATGTAAGCTGATTTTACTTTTATGTTATCCTTCTGCATTGCTCGCATGTGTTTTTATTCTTAGCTTGTTGTGTGCTTTGCGATTTTTTTGTTTTGTTTCATGATGTCCTTTATGTTGTGTTTTGTTCTCGATCCTTCAGGCCGATGCGTGTTTGTTGTTGTGTATGTACCTATGTTTATTTTCTGATTTGCATTGTTTGCTTGTTTATTATTTTTGTTTCATTTGGCCTCGCCCTTTGTTTGTTGCGGGGCGGGTGGTTTGGTATGAGTGTTTTTTTTTTATTCATGTCTTGTTTCAGTGCTGTACGTTTGCACTGGTGTTTTATTATTGCTTTACGTGTTGGACTTGTTTATTATTTTTGGTTTGCATGTTGTGTATTGTGATTGTCCTGTTATGTTTCCTGTTATGCCTCTTGTTGCATGTCTTGTTTTATGAGATTTTGTTTGGCAATGTTACTGTGCTTTCTTGTTTGCCATTGTATTCTATTTGTGTCTTGATGTATGCTGTATTTTTCTATGCATTTATCGTGTTTGTGTTTGTTATAAGTGCTGTCGGCCCTTCTAGCGGTGGTAAATTGTTTTGTTTTGTTCTGTTATGTTTTTGTGTTGTTTTTATTGTATTTAAATTGCATACCTTGCATGTAAAAATAAAAAAAAATAAAAAAAAAAAAAAAAATATCAATGTATATACATTTATAATTGCCCAATACCCTTGCAGTACCCTGCATTGTGGAAACTGTGTGCAATCACTTTGATGGATGCTAATTATCCTAATTATAGTAATTAGCTAGTGTAAGTAATTACATGTCCCACGGATAGACAATTACTTCAGCAATGAAATTATGCTACTCAATCATGCTGTGACCATCTCGGTGACAGAGAGGGTGCTAGCTACACTAACTAAACTTAGTTAGAGTAACCAATTAAATGCCCCACATACAATTAATTAGTTCGTAACGAAATTCATGAACCCAACACACTGTCACTCACTCGACAGCTCTCATCAAAATCATGTGTTTCCCCTTTGAGAAAGTTAATAACCCCTCTAATTAACTTGCTTAAGTCCCTAATTAACTGAATGAGGATTCCACCAAGCAAACACAGTACACAGGTCAGCAATATAACCATATACATATACATATATATTTCACCGCTAAAACACACACAACACAGGTGTCATTAACATACCCATATGGTAATGTCTGCCCAACACAGTAATTACAGACCTGAGGGTGACAACTGACCACCCCTTTAACTCTGCCAGAAACTGCTTTACTCCTGAAATGAGATACATATAGACATTTCATAGTTCTTGACCCTAAATGGTATATATTAAACCATCAGATTAATAAACAATATATATGAATAATCTCCACACTGACTGGTTAACACTAAACTGACCGCTTTACACACAATAGCTTTGCAGCAACCTGCACTGACCTTTCAGTATCCTGCTATTAAATGTGTTCCCATAGTGTAATACATACACACTTACGTCCTCACACTATTGCTCTCCTCATAGACTGATAATTTACGTAATTAGGTGCATCTCACGCAACTGAGCTCCCTCTCACCTACTAGGTGCTAATGGGGCAGCTAGCCGGACACGGACTTCACACCAGTACAGAGATTTACAGCACAGACATAATTATGAGTACTCACGTTAAACCGGTCTCCGTACATTCATACATGCATCCACATTCAGACCAGTAGCTGATGTAATGAAGCTTCAAGTTCACCCAGACTTCCTCCACGTGGTATGGACGACCACGAGGGATGATCCCGAGTTTCCACAGGGTGCTGAATGAAGAACGTGGATGACGCGGCACCAGGGTGGCGTTTAGACGACTCGTGGATGAACGACTCGTCCGCGCCCACCCACACGACGAGTGGGTTTCACTCGTACCAGGTGTGGTGGAAGGCGGGTGACGAAATGGATGACACGGTGAAGTGGAATTTCCAGTGTCCAACACGCACCCATAATTTCAGTAAATTACCCCAGAAGCCTTTTTCATATCACTAGAGAGCCTTCCCTAATTCCACCTCCTGCCAGTTAACTTGGTCAATACAACAGATGACCACAGATGTTGACAATAACAACGGATCACAATGAGGCCGTCTACCGCCTCGGCTGATCACGTGTTGAAACCGTCACAATGATTCTTGTCTCTCCTTCTTAATTAACTCCCTCCACTCGCGCAATTTGGACCCAGACACACTTCACGATAGCGGGACACTGTACAGATAAGCAAATTGATGATTAACACGGCGATAACGAGGGTGTTGGCAATCTTGCCTGACCGCAACCACCTGAGACGTCTTGCCCAAACAACACTGGTACTAGAATGCCCTTTGGCGGTCCCATGGGGGACGCCAAGACGCTCGTCCTCTCCCTGTCTTGTCCAATCAGAGCTCAGTACGGCCAGGGGCCTCCTCGTGCTTCTCCCAATGGTAAAGCTCCCCTCGCTCACGTGCCCCTGTGACATAGAGCGAGGGAGGCCTGAGATGACGTCACATCCCCAGCTGGGTGGCGACAAGCCCCTCCCAAAACCATTGGCCCCAGTTTCAAATATCTTCCTGTACCTCACTACACATTTTCCAAGTAAAACATGTAAATGGCTGTAACTCCTTTCACAGAGAGGTTACAGACTTACCTGTAGTCATAAAAGATAGCCCTTAGCTTAGGCTTCCTACAGACTCCAAACAAGGACATTTAGTATGAGAACTACTGTCTAGAGTGCTAGAGTGCAGCCATGCACTCCAACACAATCTAGAAAGCTAGCTAGGAATTCCATCCTCTTACACCTAAGTTGGCTTGATCCCATAATTTATGTACAGAGGGGATCAAGCTCATCCTCGGACATGTCTTTGAACTTTAGGGGTGACTGTTCTCCCTTAGTCACGCAACCATCACTTGATTGACTTGTTGGTTTTCTACACGGGTGGGTTGCTTCAGACTCAATAATGGGCCAGTGAGCAAACTGTCTCCCACAGACAGTAACAGGTTCATTCCCTGCCATTATTTTGTCCATTGATGAATTTATGGTAAAATCTGCACCTACAAGGAATCTAATGTTGGACAGGTGGGCAGATGTGGTTTTGTTGCCAGCCAACTTATATCCCTTTTCCTGTAGGGATGTGGCTTTTGTCCCTAGACCATGAACATATAGGTCTGATCAGAATTCGTCTACTATAATGGCCAGTACAAGTCGGGCATAACCGCCTAAACTTACTAAAAGTAGGATCACTTTGTAGACTTGGGGGTCCTGTGTTGGTCAGGAAGCCTGTTATATATAGTTTGGCTTGTGCAACAGGTTTTAAATTTAATTTATCTTCCACTTCTTGGATGACAAAGGTTTTTGGGACCCTTGGTCAAATAACCCATGGGTGTTGACCTTGACCTTCTGTATTTTTTTTATGGTAAGTTGGGCTGTTGGCAAAGTCGCATTTTTCTTAGACTTTGTTGAGAGGACACTCAAGTCCTGTCGTACTTTACAGTACTGGACAGTGGTGGAAGTCTCTTCCGCCACCTTGGTATTAGAGGACTTTAGTTTTATATCTCCTCACAGTACTGAATGGTCCTGTCCTTTATTGCACCTATTACAGGTGTGCAGTTGTTTTGTACAGGTATGGATGTTATGTGACCTGAGGCACCTGTTGGCCCTTATAATGACAAAATACGCAGACCTGTTCCGGTGCAATTTGCTAATGAAGAGGCAGTCGACTACATATTAAAGCACAAGCATTTACTAAGGATCAGCGAATGCTGACCCTTATGTCACTCTTAATTGGTTTAGACAGATGAACAAACACGAACAACAAGAATTGAAGGCGAGAAAACTGACTCATAGTTGTCACCCCTGCCTCAGGCACCCCTTCCCAACTCACACACACCCTCCCCCCCTCAATCAGCCCCGCCATCCTTCTCCACACCACCTACCCACTAAAATACCCTGCCCCGTCCTCCCCCTCTGCAACCAATCCCATGTGCTCCTTTCAACCCTCCTATTCCCCCTCTCGTCTCAACTCTCACTCTTCCCAAACTTTCACCTCCCACCCCACAATCTTTCTACCTCCAGTCTTTCCCGCCTCCTACTTACCTCCCTCTACCCCAAAACCCATACCTGCCCCTGCTTCCTCCCTGCCCTAACCCACCCTCTTCCTGACTCCCAACCTCACTCTTCCTCTCAGCCCCTCTATGCCTCTTAGACCCCTCTCTATCCCTCAGACCAACTATGCCCTTCAGACACCCCAGCTACCCAGACCTCATTTCCCTCCAGATCCTCTCTAATTGCCCGTACTCCATCTGCCTTCCAGCCGCCTGGTCTCCAAGATCAGCTCAGCTTCTCATCTCCCTCCCCTCTTTTTCAGGCACTTCCAACTTCACAACCACTATTGAGACAGGACTGCCATCCATCTCTCAACTGCAGCCCCACACCCGATGGAGACCTGTTGGCAGATGAGAATATATGATTGCTGGTAACAGAGTTTCCAAGAAGAGTCTCATAGATTGGTACATCAATGCTGATGGGGTATCCAATAAAGCAGAAGAAATAAAAGAAGGGTTAGTGAAGCAGATCCAGACATAGTTGCAAAGTGAAAACTAAATAAATATATAATCTCGATGCAATCTTTCCAGAAGGATCGAAGTGATGAATGAAGAGACGATACAGAGACAATGAGGGTAGGACACGCTTCATAAAGTGGAAATGGAAATTTGTGAAACTAAAGGACCAGGGGACTAATGGCAACACAAGCTCAATACTTGGGATTCTGAAAGGTGATGGGAAAAGGATGTAATCATCTTGAGAATCTACAATCACCCCACCAAACAGTAGGAGGTCCAGACTGGAATATGATAATAACTACCAGACTTGTATAGATGAACTGCATAGGGAAGCACAAAACAGCTCACATAATTAGAATGAAACTGTTGGTCGTGGGGGATCTCAGTCATGGAGAGATCGATTGGGACTCTAGAAATTTTCATGATGGGGGAAGAATCTTGGAGAGCATAATTAGTGAAAATTATAGACAGGAATTTCCTAACAAAACATGTGAAGGAAGACACAAGGGAAAGAAGAGGATATAACAAGCTTATTAGACCTGATTTTCACCCAGAAGTAAAGAAGATATTACGAATATGGACATGTAATACCTCTAGGAGCCAGTGACCATTGAGTCCTAGTCTTCGACTATTTGATTGAGCTTAATATTGTGACCATAGGGCAAGAGAGTCTGGAAAAGTTGACAATAAAAAAAGAGGATTACAAGAAGATAAGAGAAT
>WNGS01092497.1:32876-48896 GCA_020271785.1 Procambarus virginalis | reverse complement strand
ATAGTTTTTTTTCTGATGAGGCTTCAACTTGCAACTGTAGTAGCTGACAGGTAGAACCTCCTCGCCTCGCTGCTGCATTAAGACACTTCCGATGCCGGTACCACTGGCGTCGACATGGAGGATGAAAGGCTTCTTGATATCTGGTGAGGCGAGAATAGGATTAGAACAGAGGAGGAATTTGAGTTGTTCGAAGGCAACGGTTTGCTCCCTGGTCCAATTATACCGTTGCTTGGGACTGGTTAAGTGATTAAGGGGTTGCAACAGTGCTAAAATTCTTCACAAACCTACGGTAATAAGAAGCAAGACCAAGGAAGCGCAGAAGCTGCTTCCTGGTAGTAGGCTGTGGATACTGTTGGATGGCTTGAATGTGGATATTTAACGGAGCCAGGCTGCCACTCCCTATAACATGACCCAGGTACCGCACTTTACCTTTCGCGAAGGTGGACTTGCCCAGATTGATGGTGAGGCCGGCTTTCAGGAGCTTGTAGAACAATCGTTGTAGCTGGAGCAGGTGTTCGCTCCAGGTGTTGGATGCTACAACGATATCATCCAAATAGGCGTAGGTGTTGTCCAAGCCCTGGATGACGCGGTTGACAGCTCTCTGAAAGGTGGCCGGGGCATTGCAGAGTCCAAAGGGAAGGCGGTTGTACCTGAAAAGCCCGAAAGGGGTTATAAAGGCAGACAGTTCCTTAGCTCGCTCCGTTAAACTCACCTGGTATAGCCCTTGAGTAAGTCTACCTGAGACAGGTAGCGGGCATTACCAATGGCATCAAGGAATCGTTGATCCGGGGTAATGGGTAGGCGTCCTTCATGGTGACGCTGTTTAATTTCCTATAATCCGTGCAAAGACGGATCTTGCCGTGAGGTTTGGGAACCAAGATGCATGGTGAGGCCCAGGGGGACTCACAGGGGGTAGCCAGTCCATGGTCCAAGAGGTACTGTACCTCAGCACGCATGACTTCCGTTTTGCTAGGGCTGATTCGGTAGAACGGCTGGCGAATCGGCTGGGTGTCAGGTAGCAGTTGGATGTCGTGCCGAGTCACAGTACACTCTTGGGATCATCTCGAAACAACTCCTGATGTTCTCTGATGAGTTTGATGAGTGAAGCACTATTATCGTCCTGAAAATGATTGTGAAGGTCAGTAAGGATTTCCGAATTAGAAAGCGCTGTCTCAGTGTCAGTGTTTTCGGAAGGAGAAGCAGGGAAGGTCTCACTGTGGCTGTATGGACCTGTAAATGAGGTGAAGTTGGTTAACACAGTGGGAGGACAAGACCCATGATAGAGCTTGAGCAGATTGATGTGGCACAGCTGGGTCTTCCGCCGCCTATCGGGGTCTCGAGAACGTAGTTGAAGTTGTTCCGGCACTCCTTAACACGGTAGGGTCCTGAGAACCTGTTCTGTAAAGGAGAACCTGGGATAGGGAAATAGGCAAGAACTAAGTCTCCCGTTTAAACTTCCTTACTTGGCAGTGCTGGTCGTAACGAGTCTTCATCCTCTCTTGGGCTTTCTGTAGGTTGTTGCTAGCAAAGGAATGGACCCTCTCTAGAATGTGTCGGAGGTTTTGAAGATACTGGGGCACATTCTGATGCTCACTGAAGGTGGCATCACGTAGAGAATCCTTGAAAGCCTTGAGAGGTGTACGGCACTTACGTCCGTAGAGCATCTCATAAGGAGATACTCCTAGTGACTCGTTGGGAAGACTTCTGAAAATACACATATGAGATCAAGTTGCCTATCCCAATCCTTTGAGGTCTCATTGCAAAACTTTTTAAGAGTGCCTTGATAGTCTGATGACTACGCTCGAGAGAACCCTGTGAAGCAGGATGATAGGGGCTGGACAGTACCTGTTTGATGTTGAACTCCTCCAGAGTCCGTTTGAAGAGATCACTGGTGAAGTTGGTGCCACAGTCGCTCTGAATCTCCCTCGGAAATCCATACTGGGTGAATATTTTCAATAAATTCTTCACCACTGTAGCAGCCGTAATGTTTTTCACTGGAACTGCTATGGGGAATCTGGTGGTAGGACACAGGATAGTTAATATAGGCGTTGCCTGCACTGGTCCGAGGCAAGGACCAACACAGTCAATAATAAGTCTGTGGAACGGTTCCTCAGGCACCTGGATGGGTATCAGTGGTGCTCTGGGAATGGAAACGTTCGGTTTCCCGGCTAACTGACACACGTGGCACAGTTTGACATGATTCTTGACATCGTTAACCATACCTGGCCAGTAGTAGTCTTGTCGAATTCCATGGTAAGTCTTGTTGAACCCGTAGTGTGACAGTGCTCCGTGGGCCAGGTGTAGAATCGTGGGCCGCAGGCTGGTAGGAATCACTAGTTGTTCAACGTCTGCCCAATCGTCCTCGTCCTTCAGTTTACTGGGTCTATACCTGCGATAGAGTAATTCGTTCTCCATAAAGAACCCAGGAACACTGTCGGATTGGGTCTCAGCCTGAAAGAATAATGGTGTCAAGGTAAGATCATCTCTCTGTAACTTACGGAACTCCAAAGCGGTCAGATTAGGGGTAGTTTCGAAGGGTCCTGAGGGACAGCGGTAGCAGTAGAGTCAGCTGGCTGTGGTCGTGCAGCTTGAGCACGGGTGGTCACCATAACAGGAGGAGAACCTTCATCACTTTCTTGAACCTTTGCTGGAACATGCTCAAAAATCGGGTTATCCAACACAGAGTTGCTCACCTGGGATATGTCCTTGACGATCAGGTTGTTCGGTTGTTGGTCTTCTGCCAAGTCGTTGCCCAGGAGAAGTTGCACTCCAGGCATGGGAAAAGGCTTTTCCCTGACGGCGACTTGGACTTCACCGGTCACGAAGGGACAATCTAGGTAAACTCTGGCAAGAGGATAAGGAGTAGTAGCAGTAAGGTCAGTGATGAATACAGTCTCTCCTGTGTAGGCGACGTTGGGCACAGCTGATTTCAAGATGATTGATTGTAAAGCCGCTGTGTCCCGCAGGATCTTAAGTCCAAAACGTCCCTCTGAATCTGAACCGTGGGTAGTGATAGTTCCTGGATATAGATGCTTGCTAAAGAGAGAGAGATCATTAGCATGAACACCAACATTCATTACAGGCTTACCGGACTTAGGGTGAGTAGGTTTGGGCTTAGGAGGTTCTATGTTACCTTTAGATTGGGACTTACCACATTTTTCTATGGTATGTCCATAGAGTCGACAATACCTGCAGTACAGTTGAGAGGTACCTTGATCTGGGCTCGCTTTCTCGTAACTGTACCAAGACTTCTTACTGGTAGGTTCTGGTGTCAGCCGGTGGATGAGGCTGTAAGTGTCAGCTGACTTCGCGCACTTCACCAAATCGGTCTCTTCTTTGTCTGCTAAGTATAGGCGGACAGGAGGAGGTACACGTCTCAAAAATTCTTCAACCAGTATGAGGTTGACAAGCTCTGGAAAAGTAGAGACATGTGCTGCCTCCAGCCATTTCATGAAATATCTCCGTTTGGTGTTAGCAAATTCTAAGAAGGTGGTGGTACTTGCCTTGACGTAGTCACGGAACTTTCGTCGATAGCTTTCGGTGGAGAGAAGGTAGGCGTCCAACACAGCTTGCTTCAAGGTGGTGTAGTCGTTTTCCGATGCCAAAGTGCTGAGTGTGACGGCTGCTCTACCTGTTAAATGTACTCGGAGAAGGGTAGCCCATTGGTCGTCAGGCCAACTAAGTTGATTAGCAAGGGTCTCAAAAGTTGTGAAGAACACATCAACCTCCGTTTCTATGAACGGGGGCATTAACTTACTTGCATGGGAGACATTGAAACTGGAGGAAGACTAGCTGCTGCTTGTTGGAGTCGAGCTTGGTGTGTAGCGTCCTATCGCGAGTTCTCTGCTATGATAGTCTAGAACCGAGTCTGCTTGCCGTTTGTCGTGGTCGCGTTGCATCTCTAGTTGTTGTCGTTGTACTTCAAGTTGTAATTTTTCACGCTCTTTGAGTAAGGCCAACTCCCGTTCACTTTCTTCTTTCTTCAGTGCGGCCTCTCTTTCACTTTCTTCCTCCGGATGGCAGCTGCTTCTTGGCCAGGGCCACCTCACGCTCCTTGAGGCGGATTCTCTTTCTTGTTCTTCCCTTCTGATGTCAGCTTCACGCTCTCTGATTGCAGCTGCTTCCTGTTGTTGCTGTAGGCGGCTTGCTGCTGCTCCTTCTCGAGCTTTGCGAGCTCTATTTTGAGTTTTATTGCTGTCAAATCATGCTTATCTGAAATGGTATATTGTTCGTGAGTATTAAAATCTATAATACCTTCATCCGCAAGATAATCTAAAATTATATTATGTATGGCATACTTGTTGGCGTCAGGGGGAACTTCTAATTGATACTCATGTGCAAGAGTTCTCAATTCGACCCTCTTAGCATGACGTAATTTCTCTATTTCACCTTCTGGATCTGCCTTGAAAGTTGGATACGAAACATGGTAAATAAATGAGACACGAATATACTGCGAGAATATGGTGAATGTCAGAAACAGGAAACGTGGCAACTGATACCTATCCTGTGGAATTATTAATAATTAAAGTTAATTCAAGATGGTAAATGATTAAGGTCGCAGGAAATCTTGTACCTGGTACTCACTGTGGGAGGATAAAGGCAAGAAAATCCTACTAATTAGTTGAAACTGAGTTTCAAAAGATAAGTGAAACACTAAATGGTTCCTAAGTAAATGAGGTAGTCCAAAAATGTAGTCATACCTTGCCGAGTCACTATAGAACATAAGCAAGGTACCCACTGAAATTGAATATGGTATTTACAGAATTAGCGAACTTCGTGCTCAAAAGAAAGAAAGCTAATTCCCTACCTTGAGTAAATACCATCAATTCTGACCAACGAGTAGGGGTGCGAGTGTCAACTGGTGACGAGAACTATCGGCGAGGTCCCAGTTCGCCAATAATAGTCCGTGCTAGAGGAACTTTGGCCCTCTTTTTCCTCCTAGAGTCGGATTGCAGAAATTAGGTGCTATTGACCCGGAGACAGACCACAGTACCAGGGTACCTATGTGATAATCTGTCAAAAATGTGAGAAATATCTGAGGGACAAAAGATGTTAAACACGGGTAATAACACGGAGGGGGAGACGACCAATTAAGAGTATGACTGAGGCCTACAGTCACCACGTAATCCAAAGTTGTCTCACACTCACCATATGCTACTCCCGTAATGCACAATATACACAGCACCATATAATAAAAATGATTAATGTAAATATTGAAAGCAAGGGAATGAAAGCCAAGTACGCTTACCACAATTACCAATACCTGAGTGCAGCTCCTAGGACAGGCCCCCAATTATATGTGACGGTAACGTGTTGGAAATGGTGGTCGGCAGTCTTCCAAATAGCAGATGTCAATGCTGGGCCACATATATGTAGGTTATAAAAAAAAAGGAAAAAAAGAGTGACTGCTTGTCTGATAATCTGTGGTAAGGTAAGGTAAGATACACGAAAACACAAATATAAAAAATGCACTTTAATTAATCTAGAAAACAAAATAAAATAAAGACAATTCCTTGGCATTTAAAATAATGTAAAAGTAAAACACGTAAAATATATACAACAACTGAAAAGGGGGGAACTGGTTACGTTAACAGGAATACAAAGATAAATGGTGCTGGGAATATATGCGCCAGCTATCAACCTCTATTTGATCACACAAGGTGAGTCAAGTAGGTGTTCACAGCAAGAGCACTAGATATATTCTGACTGGTAGGGCTGCCAGTGATCCCGACGTTGGCTTGCGAGGAATGTGATTGGCGTGGAGCTGGAGTGGTGTGTTGTTGAACGGCCAATGAGAATGCAGGACGGCCGCAAGTCGGTAGTTTGGCTGGGAGTAGCAGTTGGCGGGTCGACCAGGTGTGCAGGAGTGGGGGGAGGGGGAGTTGCAGGTGCGTGGCTGGTCTTGATATATACGTTTAAGCCACTGAAAACGTATCTTGAATATTGTGTTGAACGTGATGCTAGCAGAAAGAGCAGGCTAAATCTCTGGGAAGAGATTATCGTCACAACAGATTTAAAAATCTATTCTCTTGTCTCTTTAGGTTGCATTGATGAATGGGGACCAAATGTGGGCCTTATCACTCATATAAAGTACACTTATTATCCTTATTAACCCATTATAAATATCCCTATATATGTGTTTATGGGGGGCTATTTTTTCTTGACTTCATTTCAACACAAATTGACCTACAACTTTCACATATTCGAGTACGAATACCAAGCAATGTTTATTAAAACATGCAAATAAATTGATAAATTAGAACAACTATATTCATTGTCGATAACTTCAACTTCAATTATCTGTAAAAATATGTATTTCAACTTTGAGTCAGAATAAAAAAATCCAGTTTCTGAACGATTCTCACCATTTTTACATATGTGCAACCTTTTTAGTTCTAAGGTTTCATTTCGGCCGATTATTCATAAACCCATAACTTTGGGAGTTATAAATTTTTTTACGTCTAAATTTGGCGCATATTCTGAAGGCCACATTGACTATTTTTTTTACAGTAAACTATACTCATAAACAATATTTGAAAGAAATTAAAATGTACGTTATAAGCCATTCTGAGTCCATAAAATGATATATAATTTTGTGAAATTTTAAATTTGTTTATATAATTTGAAATTGGTGAACTTTTTAGCTTTTTTTTACATATATTTTTTCTTCCTGTTCATGTTATGATATTGATCTCTTAATAAAAGTTGGAGCATTAACCATGTAGATTATGGAAAATTAATTTAAAGAGTGTTTGAGGAAGGTTGATAATTTTGCTCCCGGCCCCCTTAATAGATCACTTAAAATTTATCCAATTTGTACAAACCTTACTAATGTTCAAATTGTATGCAGACGAGGAGTCACAATAACGTGGCTGAAATATGTTGACCAAACCACACACACACTAGGAAGTGAAGGGACGACGACGTTTCGGTCCATCCTGGATCATTCTCAAGTCGATTGTTCTAAATCGTCGAGAATGACGATTGAGAATGACATTCTCAAGTCATTCTCAGCTATTTCCCCATGTACCTATTTTACTGCTAGATGAACTCTTAAAATTGTATGGTTTTGGGATTGGTATTAAGCAGATTTAATAATTTTTCTATTTAAAGTGTTTTTGCAATTAGTTATTGAAGAAGACTTCTCCCAATCAAGTTGGTGAGATTTTTCTGACAAATGATTCATTAGAACATTAGATAACTCGCCATTTAAGAAATTTCCTATCACATTTTTCCAAGAGCTATTAGCTCTTGGACCTCACTTTTCTAACCGATCTATTTTTTCCTCTATTATGTTTACTACATATATTTCTCTTTAATACTTGCAAACACATTCCCAGGAAGCAACTCATAGCAGCTATTTCCCCACGTACCTATTTTTATGTGTTGTTTGTGTGTGTATGTATGTGCAACCTATTAATCGGTCTTGTGAGCTCGTAATGATTATATGTAAATGTAGAAAGCTGACACCTATTACAATTTATTTTTGTCCCAATATTTACTCTTTTACAATATCATTATACTTATCAGAATCATGAGGATAAATGAAGTCGGGCTCTACAGTCAGTGGCAGAAGCAACTGTACAGAAATTATTCCTCTTGTTCCAATCTGCCAACTAAAATTGTTATCCAGACTTCACTTTCCATGGTTAACATGAAGGTAATATAAAAACACTAATTGATTCATTAAAATTTCTTTAGCTATTTTTCTAATTAATTAAATAAAATGTTGATATCTTCAGGTAATAAAACAGTTACAGATACAAAAATGAATATACAACACGTTTTCACTTCTGATGCAACATTTTCAGGGAATGTTTCTTGTGCTGGTGTCCGGCCTTGCTTTCAGTCTGCTGGTCTTGGGTGTGGAGCTACTATATGATCATCGAACTCATGTATGAATATGAAGGTCCTGTATATTCGTGAAACTCATCTATGATCATCAAAATTCTGTATGATAATGGAACATCTGTAGGATCATGGAGATCCTGTATGATCATGGAGATCCTGTATGATCATGAAGCTTCTTTATGATCATTGATCATCTGTATGGCTATGGAGCTTCTTTATGATCACAAATCATGTGTATGATTATGAGCGCTTATATGATCATAGAATAATTGAACTGTCAAGGAACTCTTACATGATCACTTAGCTCCTGAATGATCATAGAGCTCCTAAATGGTTACGAATCTTCTGTATGATTATGAAACATATATTCTGACCTTCACAAAGGCATGAACACAAGATATAGGAACATCTTCTCTAACGTCAAGATGCTCTGATGCACCGTCGTCTCTACACTGCATCTAGGTGATTGAATTTTCTACTCAGTAATCTAATATCACAATGTTATTGAATTGTTAACATATCATTATATGGAGTTTTGAATGAAATAAATATAAATCTAGTACTTTTCTTGGGTATCTCAGATTATTAAAGAATAAATATATTATTGCAAGAATTCTTTCTTTTACTTTCCTAGGAAGATTATTCTAATTCTTCATGTGATACTGATGTTAACTTGAGATACCTTTGAGATGGTTTTGGGGCTTAATGTCCCTGAGGCCCGGTCCTCGACCCGGCCTCCTGGTCGGGAGGGTGTAATTATAAATTTAAATATTTAGTGATTTTTTTTTACTTGTATAGTGATAAGTGATACAGATAATGCATTGTAAAAAAAGCTACACATTGCATATTTTATTCAATGTGGACAAATACCACATAATAAGATGAGGAATCGTGGAAACAGGCCATAGGAAAAACAAAACGTTGTGTAAAGATAATTAGGCGCTTTGAGAAAGAAAGATATCTTTGGGTGATTCTGGATGGTAAACTGCCCAAAGAAGACCACATGAACAGCGTTGTGGGGAGGAGTCCATGCTATACTTGGGAGCTTCAGAGTCACTTTTAAATCTGTGGATGGGAAATACTGAATATAGTCATGACATTCGTGAAATAAAAATTTAAGTCAAACAATTGAACAGTAACCTTTTCATAAACTAACAACAAAAACAAATTAGAGCACTGATATGATACCAGGCATAAAAGCAAGCGCTATGAGGTGATACTTGCTGCCAAAGCATGCCCAAGCTATTAATAACAAGGAAAAACGTGTTAGTATGACAGAACTAATAAACTCGGCAGTGTTAATAACACTGCCGATTAACTGTTAAGACCGGCAACTACCACTACCTAGGGTATCTGTACACTGGTCGATTGACAGATGAGAGGCGGGACCAAAGAGCTGAAGCCAACCCCCGTCAGCACAGCTAGGTGAGTGCATACACACACATGCACACACACATGTGCATGTTTGGAAAGCCTTTGAAACAGTACCCCATAAAAGGTTGATGCATAAGCTGGAGAAACAGGCAGGAGTAACTGGTAGGGCGCTCCAGTGGATAAGGGAGTACCTAAGCAATAGGAAGCAGAGAGTTACAGTGAGGAGTGAGACCTCAGAGTGGCGTGAAGTCACCAGTGGAGTCCCACAGGGCTCTGTACTCGGACATATCCTGTTTCTGATATACGTAAATGATCTCCCAGAAAGTATAGACTCATTCCTCTCAATGTTTGCTGACGACGCCAAAATTATGAGAAGGATTAAGACAGAGGAAGACAGCTTGAGGCTTCAAGAAGACCTGGACAAGCTGCTGGAATGGTCGAACAAATGGCTGTTAGAGTTTAACCCAAGCAAATGTAATGTAATGAAGATAGGGGTAGGAAGCAGGAGACCAGATACAAGGTATCATTTGGGAGATGAAATACTTCAAGAGTCAGAGAGAGAGAAAGACCTGGGGGTTGATATCACGCCAGACCTGTCCCTGAAGCTCATATCAAGAGGATAACATCAGCAGCATATGCCAGGTTGGCTAACATAAGAACGGCCTTTAGAAACTTGTGTAAGGAATCTTTCAGAACATTATATACCACATATGTCAGACCAATCCTGGAGTATGCGGCTCCAGCATGGAGTCCATATCTAGTCAAGCATAAGACTAAACTGGAAAAGGTTCAAAGGTTTGCCACCAGACTAGTACCCGAGCTGAGAGGTATGAGCTACGAGGAGAGACTACGGGAATTAAACCTCACTTCGTTTGAAGACAGAAGAGTTAGGGGGGACATGATCACCACATTCAAGATTCTCAAGGGAATTGACAGGGTTGATAAAGACAGGCTATTTAACACAAGGGGCACACGCACTACATTTGTAGGGCCTCGCGGCTGAATGGACAACGCTCAGGGGTTGGAATCCTACGGGCCCAGGTTCGATTCCCAGTCCAGGCAGAAACAAATAAGCAGTTTCCTTCACTCTTTTGGACCTGTTCACATAGAAGTATATAGGTACCTGGGAGTTAGACAGCTGCTACGGGCTGCTTCCTGTGGATGTGTGCGTGTGTGTATTGTAATGTAGAAGACATAACAGCAGAAAAATATGTTGGTTAGAAACGCAGTTTCCAAGAGCTGAAAGCTCGATTCGGCAGACACAAATAATAAATACACACATACGCACACACACACACATACACACAAACACACAAACACACATACACATTTTACTTTTTATTTTTACACACAATAATTAGGCTACGACTGGTTGCACAACAGGAGAATGTTAGGTTTGTAACCAAACATCAACATGGGTTCTGGAAAGGGAAATCGTGCCTAACAAACCTTTTTGAATTCTATGATAAAATAACGAGGATAAGACAGGACAGAGATGGTTGGGCAGACTGTATTTTTTCTGAACTGCCAAAAAGCCTTTGATACAGTACCGCACTTGAGACTGCTGTTCAAACTCGAGAGGCAGGCAGGGGTGGAAGGAATGGCCCTAGCATGGATAAGGAAGTACCTAACAGAAAGGAGCCAAAGAGTTACGGTAAGGTGCGAGAAGTCGGACTGGCGAACAGTAACGAGTGGAGTACCTCAAGGATCGATGATGGGACCAATTCTTTTTCTAATATATGTTAAAGACATGTTTACAGGAGTAGAGTCTTACATGTTGATGTTCGCGGATGATGCAAAGTTAATGAGAAGAGTTGTGACAGATGAGGATTGCAGGAACCTCCAAGCGGACCTGAACAGGTTGCAGATGTGGTCAGATAAATGGCTACTGGAGTTCACCATGAGCAAATGTAAAGTTATGGAAATGGGAATAGGTGACAGAAGACCAAAGGGACAGTTCCCCTTCACAGTAGGAAGGGGAACTTCCTACCTGTGACGACGCGAGATAGGGACCTGGGCGTGGACGTAACACCTAATCTATCTCCTGAAGCACATATAAATAGGATAACGAGAGCAGTGTACTCTACACTGGCAAAAGTTAGAACATCATTCAGAAACCTAAGTAGGGAGGTATTTAGGGCGCTTTACACTGCCTACATGAGGCCAGTCTTAGAGTATGCCGCCTCATCACGGAGTCCCCATCTGAAGAAGGATATAAGGAAACTGGAAAAGTTTCAGAGGTTTGCAACGAGACTCGTCCAAGAGTTACAAGGGATGGGGTATGAGGAGCGCCTGAAGGAACTGTGCCTTACGACACTGGAAAGAAGAAGGGAGAGAGGGGACATGATAGGAACGTATAAAATACTTAGAGGGGATTAACAGAATGGACATAAACGAAATGTTCACACGGAATAGTAACAGAACGAGGGCACATGGGGGGAAGCTGGAAACTCAGATGAGTCACAGGGATGTTATGAAGTTTTCTTTTAGCGTGAGAGTAGAAGGAAAAATGGAATGCACTTAAGAAGCAGGTTGAAAGAGAAAGAGAAAGAGACAATCAAAGAAGCGTGTTTGGAAGTCAAAACCAGAAATGAAGCGGATCTTAGGCAAGCAATTAGGAAAGAACTGGTAACTAACAGTAAACTGGTACAAACACTGTAGATAGAAGTAAGTCCATAATAGTTTTTGGATGTGTAGAGAAGGAAATTCCATCTAGGGTGGACCGAGCAGCAGAAGAGATAAAAATCATAAAAAAATGGTAGGAATAGGAGAAGGCCTAAATTTAAAGGAGCATATCTGTGATTTTAGGACGATAGGAAAATATGAGAAAGACAAGAACCGCCCCTTAAGGGTGACGTTTATGGAGTGAAATATATGGCAGAAGTGCTTCGGAATACCAGAAAACTGCAATGTGATGAGGATGGCAAACTTTGGTCAATAAGACAAGACCTCCCAAAAGAGGACAGAGAAAAGCTGAAAATGAACCTCACTGAAGCGAAACGTCTAAATGGGGATAGAAATGAAGAAGAGAGGAATTCTTTTTTCTACAAAGTGTCAGGGACTGGAAAGCTTGTGAAATGGTATATAAAGACAAAGCAACATAATCAAGGAAGGGGGTGTAAAGACAAAGGGAAGGGGAACATATTCCTGAAAATAGTATATACCAATATAGATGGAGTGAGATGGAAAATATTGGAGTTGAAGGATATAATTCAGCTCAAAGTCCCAGATATTGTCGCATTAACAGAGACTAAACTTGAAGAAAATATTTTAAATGAGGTCGTGTTCCCAAGGGGCTACTCAGTTTGGAGACGTGACAGGAAAACTAAGAAGAAGGGGAGGAGTGGCTGTGCTGGTAAAAGAACAACTGAAGGTAAGAGAATTAATGTTTGAAAACCCTAGAGATATTGACATAATGACATTGCAGCTCTGTAACCAAGATGATAAGCTGATAATTTTAAATGACTACAGCTCACCAGGAAACAACACATGGACAAAGGAAGAACTGGATGACAAACGAGAGGGCCTCATAATGGTCATGAGAGAGATTATGGTAAGAGCTGACAAAGATAAATCCCGATTGTTAGTACTGGGGGACTTTAACTTTAAGGCAATAGACTAGGAGGCCTACAAGGCAAGAACAGAGGACATTTGGACAGGCAGATTTGTAAACCTCATCTTAGAGACATTCATGTATCAACACGTCAAGCAGGCCACAAGAATGAGGGAAGGAGATGTTCCGTCAGTGCTGGATCTAGTATTCACCAAGAAAGAAGAGGAGGTATTTGACATCCAGTACCTTCCTCCCTTGGGAAAGAATGATCACGTCCTCTTGGACATTAAATACGCTATGCGATATAATCTAGTAGAGATTGGGGACAGTGAGACAGTTGTTAAACTCGATTTCAAGAGAGGACGCTATGGGGAACTTAGAAATTTTTTTCTTGGGTATAATTGGACAGACTTGTTGCTAGGCAAGGAAGTAAATGAGATGTATGCCAAATTTTGCACAATATATGATAAAGGCACACAAACATTCATACCAAAACAGACATGCAGACCTGGAAAATAGGGTTGGTTCAACAGAAATTGCGAGAGGGCCAGAGATCAAAAGACAAAAGCATGGAATCATTATAGAAAGAGGCCAAACCCCCAAACATACCAGCGATATAAAGATGCAAGAAACAACAACACGTCAGTAAGGAGAGAGGCAGAGAGGAACTTTGAGAACGGTATAGCAGACAAATGTAAATCAGATCCAGGTCTTTTCTATAAATTCATTAAAAGTAAGCTGCAGGTAAAGGATATTATTCAGAGGTTAAAAATGGGGGACAGATGCACGGAAAATGAAAAGGAAATGTGTGAAACATTAAACGAAAAGTTCCAAAGTGTGTTTGTACAAAATGAGATCTTCAGAGAGCCAGACACAATAAGAATTCCACAGAACAACATAGAGCATATAGAGGTGTCTAGAGATGAAGTGAAAAATATGCGAAAGGAGCTAAGTAAGAATAAAGCTGTTGGCCCAGATGGAGTTTCACCATGGGTTCTGAGAGAATGTGCATCTGAGCTCAGCATTCCTCTTCACCTGATCTTTCAGGCTTCCCTGTGTACAGGAGTCGTAGCAGACGTGTGGAAACAGGCTAACATAGTTCCAATCTACAAAAGTGGCAGTAGGGAAGACCCCCTCAATTATAGACCTGTATCATTGACTAGTGTAATAGTGAAAGTATTGGAAAAACTAATCAAAACTAAATGGGTAGAACACCTGGAGAGAAATGATATAATATCAGACAGACAGTATGGTTTTCGATATGGAAGATCATGTGTGTCGAATTTACTCAGTTTCTATGATCGAGCCACAGAGATTTTACAGGAAAGAGATGGTTGGGTTCACTGCATCTATCTGGACCTAAAAAAGGCTTTCGATAGAGTTCCACATAAGAGGTTGTTCTGGAAACTGGAAAATATTGGAGGGGTGACAGGTAAGCTTCTAATATGGATGAAAAATTTCCTGACTGATAGAAAAATGAGGGCAGTAATCAGAGGCAATGTATCGGACTGGAGAAATGTCACAAGTAGGGTACCACAAGGTTCGGTTCTTGCACCAGTGATGTTTATTGTCTACATAAATGATCTACCAGTTGGTATACAAAATTATATGAACATGTTTGCTGATGATGCTAAGATAATAGGAAGGATAAAAAACTTAGATGATTGTCATGCCCTTCAAGATGACCTGGACAAAATAAGCATATGGAGCACCACTTGGCAAATGGAATTTAATGTCAATAAATGCCATGTTATGGAATGTGGAATAGGAAACCATAGACCCCACGCAACCTATATATTATGTGAGAAATCTTTAAAGCATTCTGATAAAGAAAGAGATCTAGGGGTCGTTCTAGATAGAAAACTATCACCTGAGGACCACATAAAGAACGTTGTGCGAGGAGTCTATGCCACGCTTTCTAACTTCAGAATTGCTTTTAAATACATGGATGGCAATATACTAAAGAAATTGTTCACGACTTTTGTTAGGCCAAAGCTAGAATATGCAGCGGTTGTGTGGTGCCCATATCTTAAGAAACACATCAACAAACTGGAAAAGGTGCAAAGACATGCTACTAAGTGGTTCCCAGAACTGAAGGGCAAGAGCTATGAGGAGAGGTTAGAGGCATAAAATATGCCAAAACTAGAAGACAGAAGAAAAAGAGGTGATATGATCACTACGTACAAAATAGTAACAGGAATTGAAAAATCGATAGGGAAGATTTCCTAAGACCTGGAACTTCAAGAACAAGAGGTCATAGATTTAAACTAGCTAAACACAGATGCCGAAGAAATATAAGAAAACTCACTTTCGCAAACAGAGTGGTAGACGGTTGGAACAAGTTAGGTGAGAAGGTGGTTGAGGCCAAGACCGTCAGTAGTTTCAAAGCGTTATATGACAAAGAGTGCTGGGAAGACTGGACACCACGAGCATAGCTCTCATCCTGTAACTACACTTAGGTAATTAATTACACACACACACACACACACACAGTAGCGTAGTAGCGACGGTGGGAGACACACGCGACTAGCGAGGTCCGCGGAAATTCGTCAATTTCTCGGGACATTGAAGGATTATTGAGGCTAGATCATAGTATTTGGCCTCTCGCAGTGTGTAGCTAGCAGGGTGCTACATAGCATAGTCATATCGCTAGCGATTGTGCGAAGAAATCAAAAGTGGAGCTAGTGGATCACCGGTGCATAGTGCGGAGGACAGCGTAGAGCGACTTGACCTAACCTGGCCAGGTGGGTCGACCCGCCGTGGAACTGGTGATTGTGTTTGTTGGGTGGTGATTGTGATCAGTGATACAGTAAATTAGTGAACCGCAACACAACGATACAGTGACTGACTCCAGAGTTTTGTGTAGATAGAAGAACACCTTAGTGAATCACCTAGCGGAAGGTGACGACGGAGCATCATCATCGACCATATGTCATCACTCATCTAGTTGTGTGAGCGGGAAACAATCTGGTAGGTACCCGCCTTTCTGGTCAATTAATCAGGTGTACAGTGTGAGGTAAAATAGTATCAAATTCTTGTTCAGGATATTATATATCTTTAAAATCTCAGCGTGGCTCATTGGGTAGAAGTTACTGCTTACGGGAACTAGGGACACACTCACGCACGCACGCACGCGCACACGCACCCCACACCCCACACACACGCGCCCCTGATTAACACATTTCGTGGAAAAAGGATAAATCCTCCCATAATCCACCCTCATCTACCTGCCGTAAGCTGAC
>WNGS01092497.1:0-27220 GCA_020271785.1 Procambarus virginalis | reverse complement strand
AGTTCTCAAGTGCTCGCCCATCTATATGATAATTGGGTGGTGGAATACCACATGGAATGAGGGCACGAGTTTTCTGTACAGAGATAAGGAGGCCACATTCCTCAGCTCTAGTAGCAAAAGCATCGAGCAGAACTTGCATTCTAGGCTCGGAGGCAGCCTGTAAACATATATCATCAGCATAACAAATGACAGTGTCTTCATTATTAGTTGGAAGATCTTTAATAAGTTTATGCATCAGAACGTTGAACAACAAGGGGCTGAGGACCCCTCCTTGTGGAGTTCCCAGTTCAAAGTGTTTGCTCTCTGTGCTTTTAACACCATTAAACAAACATATGCTGTTCGATTAGACAAATAGCCCTTTATCCATTTCAGTAATTTTCCTTGTATTCCCAGCTCGGCAAGCTGTTCCAGTATGATTTCTCTGTTTGCTGTATCAAAAGCTGCTGCTAGGTCGATGAAGACTGTTTGAGGGGAAGCTTCAATATGTGCGAAGTATTCAGCAAAACAGTGTTGTGTACTGAGCCCAGGCATAAATCCAAACAGTTGAGGTGACAGGTGCCCCTGTATACGATACATGAGTCTGTTAAGAACAATACGTTCAAGCACTTTACAGACACACGATGTTAGAGATATGGGTCTATAATTATCTGAGTGTGGTTTGGGGATGGGAACAATGACACTCTTTGTCCAAGCATCAGGTAATACTCCTTCACGTAAACTCATTCTGTACAGCACTAACAGTGGATTACCTGGTACTTGTGAGACTAATCTCAGTAGACTGTAAGTAATACCGTCCTCTCCAGGAGCAGTTGATTTCCCATCTTTAGTGCATGATTTAATTCCCATTCAGTTACATCATTAAGGTCCGACACGTCGATAGCTGTACAGGCAAGATTGATGGTTCGTTGTCTGTTGGGGCGTGTGTCATTAAGTTTATGCTGTATGTTAATTGGGAGTGAGTCGTAGCTTGATGTTAGTGCCCACTGATCAAGGAGAATGTTTGCTTGTTCTAGTGGGCTGTGGTGCAGTGGTTTGGTTGGGTTGCTTCTAGAGATTTTCCGTATCTTTTCCCAAACTTCAACAAGTGTTGTTTGCTCATTTATACTTTGTAGGAACTCTTCCCAATGTTTATTACGTATAACGTTGCTCATGTCTCTCATCTCTCTATTTGCAACAAGAAATGCATGTAAGTCACCTTGTGCTTTGGTTCGTTTGTACGTATCTCCAAGTTGCTTTACTCGTTCATGTTCTTTAACAAATACGGGGTCGAGAACCCACTTGGGTGGTGGCAGGTGTTGCCCACTTCTCCTAGGCTTACGACTTGTTCCCCAACACACCCATGTGTCGTAGTAGGTAGTAATTGTATCAACGAGATCTCTGGAGAAGGCTTCTACAGTCGTTATTGTGTAATCTTGATACCATTTTGATATACAATTAATAAAGTGGTCATGCAAGCCATATGGAATATTCATTTTCCGTCTCTGATGTCTATTAGGTACATCACACTGTACCTCATAGGAAGCAGAAACTGCATAGTGATCACTAACTAAGTGATTTACCAACGAACATTCCATCCTATCTTGCACAAGGTTTCTACCCATTACATAATCAAGTCTGCCTCCCAATAAATGAGTTTGGGTATCCGTAGTATACACGGTTAATCTGTTGTCATAAACATATTTGATAAATTTGCATCCATTATCGTTGTTAGTAATGTCTCCCAGCGTAATATGTCTAGCATTAAAATCTCCCATGTATATTGTCCCATGATTGTCTAGATCTGGGAGCAATGTTACATTGAGCTTCTGGCTTCTGGCATATACGTTGAGGAATGAAAAGTGGCCTGCTGTAGTTTGTACATGAAAGTGATGGAACTGTGTGTGTACATTGTGTGACGTGCTCACAAGAATGTGCGGTAAATCACTTCTGATGTATGTTAATAGGCCTGTAGCGTTACTGTTATTATAGGATGCATACCCTCTGATCTTTGGTGGGGTTTTGTTTATCATGTTGGACGTGTAGGGTTCCTGTAAAGCAATTATATCTATGTTGTTACTGGTAACATGTGCAATTAGATCATTCAGTCTTTTGTTGATGCTACGAATGTTCCAACTTAGAAACTTAATGGTTCTTGTGTCAGCAGCAGCCATCGTCTTGGTGTTGTTCCTCCCTGGGAGTGGTGGTCCCACTGTTGTCCTTGTCCCACTGCCACAATGTGTCCATAAGTGACTCTACGACGTAAAGAGCCGCACCAACCTGGCGTTTGGTGTCGTC
The DNA here is from genome assembly GCA_020271785.1 of Procambarus virginalis. Classification (NCBI taxonomy): domain Eukaryota; kingdom Metazoa; phylum Arthropoda; class Malacostraca; order Decapoda; family Cambaridae; genus Procambarus; species Procambarus virginalis. Next base: position 24,946 of record WNGS01092497.1, on the reverse strand, counting down.
AGGAACATCTGGTGACGTCATCAGTTTCTTGATCACTGAGCAACTCGGGATGGTCCGCGAGTGAATGTTCTCTGTAAGTCGTATGGCATAATTACTGTCACTCAGAATATTATCATTTTCATTCTCGTACTTGGCTTGAGCGCGTTCGTTAAGGTCATGAATCATTTTAAAATATGCTGGTGCAGGTCGACTTCCTCGTCCAGTTAATGTTTCTGTGTCACTAACACTGCTGTCATCCTTGAGTTGACTGACGGCGTCGCTGCCACCGCCTCCGTTGTCGCTCTCATCTCTGCTGCTGCCGCTGCCGCCGCCGCCGCCGCCGGACCAACCGGGCTGTGGTGGGTATGTGGGCCTGCGGGCCGCTCCAAGCAACAGCCTAGTGGACCAAACTCTCACAAGTCAAGCCTGGCCTCGGGCCGGGCTTTGGGAGTAGAAGAACTCCCAGAACCCCATCAAACAGGTATCAACCAGGTATCAACCAGTGGCAGTGTTCTAGGTATTGGTGGCACTTGGTTGTCATACGCCAAGTAGTACAAGGCTTCACTGGGGCTAAGGTTACAGTACGATTACGGTGAACAACACAGCCATTAACAAACATCCAATTTGAAAGAGAGTCGGAGTTCAATTGGATACGTTACAAGCAGACTTATAATTGCATCGTTGGAAGTCTTTTGGGAGCGGAAGCCAAACTGACAGGGACTAAATATGTTGAATTTTACAAGGTAGGAGTAGAGTTATTTTTAAATAAGATTCAAATATTTTTTATAATAAATGTAGATTAGATATCTGTCTGCAATTGTTTATGTCTGCCGTATCGCCTTCTTTATAAACTGGCGTTATTCGTGCTTTTTAAGGATATCAGGGAAAGTATTACACTATAGAGATTTGTTGAATAGCAGAGCTGTGGGTGGTGCAAGGAGCATAAGCGGCACTCTTGTTTACCATAGATGGTATTTCACTAATGTTCCCAGCTTTGGTTTTTATTTGAGTGAATGATGGACATAATATAAGCAAACAGTTGTGACGGTGTTCCCCTCCCCCTTCTAATTCTCCCACGCCTGCTGTAAGAGTCATATCCACTATTCCCGAGCGTTCTCTACGTAGCAGGCATCAGTTGAACATATGTGGGAGAGAATAGTATTCTCGCTGAGCCGAGAAATTTGTGAAAGTATAGTATTTTGGCCTGTGGGATAGGCCCTTTAGGGAGCCAAAATGGCGCTGGCGAGTCTGTTCTCCCGCCAAAAATGTGTGACGTCAGTGTCACAAGATTGGTCACCGTCAGCGACGTGGCACTCGGTGCCAATGAAAACCTACTTTGGAAAATGTGACGTCATATAGGCAGGGGGAGTCCAGCCGTAGCGGCGCCTTCGCGCCATCAGTCTCACACGACGCGTCCGAGAGGCAGGACGTGCGACCGGTCATCCTATCAAAGTGACGGATTACCGAGCTCCAGTGGATATAAGCGTCTCCTGTTGTTAGCGCGCACTCTGTGAGGTCTTCCTGCAACCCAGATGTGGCTCAGATAAGGAATTGACAGAATATTGAGCAACAAGTGCTCAGGGACAGGTGCGTTGCAAGAAGTGGGCGGGACATCGACGTGTGCAACATCCTTGACAGTTCACCAGAATAGGAAACAGTTTAGTGGCTGGGCCATTCTGCCGTGAGCGAACCGGGTTGACCGCCTTGTCAACCAGGTTGAACGTGTGATCGACGATCCTGTCAAGTTTGACAGTAACCCTACCTTCGTGGAACCCTACGAGTCAACAGTTGGATGCAAGCACGTCGAGAAGTCTTCCCAAATACCTAGTGACATACCTAGACGACGAGGGAATTGACAGTGTAGTGAGCTACAAGTGCTCTGAAGTCGGGTGCTGTGCGTGTGGAGCTTAAGCAGTATCGCTTGGGACGGCTGATAACTTCACAGAGACACCGTAGTGGTGAGAGGCAGTTCCTCTGGGAGAACAGTGACAAGGAACTATTTGGGAAACGCACGACGACCACCAAGACGTAGGCTGGCTGCCGTAGTTGGGAGGAAAGTTGACGGCCGGGAGACCGACTCCAACCCTGCGACGTACTGGAGGAAGAGCACGGACCTGCAGTGTACAGAAAGCGGCGAGACGAGAATATCCTAAGGCGTTGGCTTGTGTTTCTGGAGGGTGTACAAGGCGAGAGCCTGGACCAGGAGCTACAACCCAACTGTCATCCTAGGATAGGTGAAGTAGGTGTTTACAGTTACCCTCCCATTTCCCCTTTAGTTAGCTATAGATACTTGTCAGAATATTTTATATGTCGTGAGCAAGTCTCACCTGAATCTAAGTCACAGAGAGCACAGTGTGGGGTGAGGCTACCCAGAGCACTCACAGTATCAGTTTACATATATATCTATTTGTGGGTGTGTGCAAGCACCAGGATTCATTAAGGAATTTACTGTGACTGTAATTCATTTCCTGTGATTATTATTATTATTATATATTAGTAGTAAACCAGATTTGGTGTTAGGCATGAGCCCAGACTTTATATAAATGCCTGTGTATTGATCTCCATGATATATTGATATAAATGCCTGTGTATTGATCTCCATGATTTATTGATATAAATGCCTGTGTATTGATCTCCATGATTTATTGATATAAATGCCTGTGTATTGATCTCCATGATTTATTGATATAATGCCTGTGTATTGATCTCCATGATTTATATATATATATATGCCTGTAATTTGATTAATGATTTATCTATGTACATGCCTGTGTACTGAATAATCTCATATACGTGAAGTGATTGCCAGTGATATCTCTTTAAGAGGAAGTATAGATTTATAGAACAGTGCAGCAATCAAGTGAGCGCATTCACAGCAAATATTATTAAGAATAGTGTATCTTTTGGCACGGTAAAAATCACTTAGAGTGCAGTGAGAATAAGATATTGCGAGACCAGTGAAGTGGTGTATCGCAACCCAGTGGAATCATAAGTATGTCATGTGAATGTTAAATACAGTGTTTTGCGAAAAGTTAAATAAACGGGGATCGTGACAGAATTAGAAAACAAGTACTAGTCTTTCTCACAGTTGCGAGGGCCCCGATCAGCTGATATTTGACAGGTGACGCGTGGCGCTGCCTGGTGTTGCCATATCGGTGCGTTCCAGATATTTGCTGCGGAGTGAGCAGCTGGTATACATTAATCCTGATATGTTTATTGATGCACATGTTTCTCGTTGTTTTTTAAGTAAAATAACAAAACTCTTTGGTGTTTGATATCATCCCCTCCATTTATGTTGTGACTGCCAAAAGGAAATAAAAGAGAGACAGAAGTAATTACTTGCCTGAGACCAAACTATTCGAAATTACTCTTACCACAATTACACCTCACCACTGCAGTGTTTCTGGACACCTAAAAACACCAGTTGGCGACCTTGAAGGCTGTGTGATAGTTCTTTGCCGGGGCGGGCCACAGATTGAGGGAACGATCTGTGTCTCCACTCTCTCTACGACCTTGAGGCCGGTTGGGAGATCGACTGGGGGATACTCTCCTGGGCGTGCAGTGGAGCCTAGAGGATCGAGGGAACACCCGTGGAACGACGGTGAGTAAGGGTTATTGTCAGAGCAACCACCTCGAGAGGAGATCCAGTCTACCGTTGCTTTAACCTGAACCGTGAACACCCCGACACAGTGTAGTATCATTATATTAAAACAATTAAAAACAAACGCTCAACCTTGGTAACTCAATATATTACGTGGAGCCAATCTAATTCACTCATTCCATTAAATTTATAAATATTCCAAATGGTAATTTCATGTTCTGAGATAAGCTTGTAATAATTTAATGTGAGAAAGTTACAGTTTAAAGTAAAGATACATAGCCTCTTAAATAGACGAAATTAAAGACTAAACTAATAATTCATAATAATAATTCATTGTGTCGTGGGAAAGGCAGCCAAAGTGTATTCACACACATTAGTCTTGTATCAGGGTTTTCCCACCCAAGGTCAAATTACTGACCCTGCCCAGGATGCAACCCCACAAAAACCTGATTCCTGAGTACCAACTTCCTGCTAGGTGAACAGATGCATTAGAGGATAGGAAATGCAACAAACCCTTCTATCCCGCCGGGGATTCGAACACCGAATTCTCGAGTCGAGAACAAACCCAACTGTACTACCGGGACCCTCTAATTCTCATTGACAAATAAAAGTAATTAATGTTAGATGAGTTTTGAGAAACATGAATTTCACCTAAGACGTAGCTCAAGTAACCACCCATTTAAATGAGTGCATTCATATTATTTGCAAATGTATTTTTTTCGTTCATAATTTGTTCCATAAATTAATACCTAGTTTACTTCTGATGTTGCAGGTGAGTGCGATTTTTATCTTTCACGGGAAGAGATCCTGCCACAGTTGGTGACCATAGTGTTTTCGAGGGGCCATCCTCTGGTGCCAGTCTTCACCAAAAGGTATAATTACTCATATATTTCTGTAATGTGCATCTAACTTCCAATAACCAAGCAGTAATTCACAAATGTCTACAAATTCATGCTTGAAAGAATTATTATGCTCTCTTCAGGGGACACACACTTTGGAAAATGAAAGTTGTTGTAGGGCATTCAAAATTTATTATCCTGATACATGTGAAAGGTGCTGCAACTGGGCCAAGTTTCAGCATCGCAGCCTAAACAGAGAGGGAGAAAAAAAAAAGTTTTTTTAGACAATTTTTCAACAATGTTCAAATCATTTCACAGTCCACAATTATGAACCGAAATCATTTCTATGACACTTAGCTATGACCTTACTATATAATAAAGATTTAGCTGATAGATTTTTATCCCAGATGTATTTAGTGCAATAAGACAGATTTTCAAAATTTCCCAAAATTCGTATGCAACAATATGATGTTTATAAATATTCATAAAATCAATAAATCTACGTAGAAAGAAAAGCCACCACTATTTTTTAGAGGCATAAACTCTACATATAATGTGCAAGTTTCATGTAAATTGAATAATAAATAAAGTCTGTGCAATCAGATAAAATTGTAAAATATTTACCTGCACAAACAAAGTTCAAAGTTCAGCCACCTTTAGCTGAGGTTGATGTTGACCAATATCATTCAAAATTTGCACCCTTGTAGATAGGCATGGGTTCAATAAGGTGTGCAAGTTCCATGCAGATCGCCTGAAAAATAATAATAATAAAAAAATTATTAAAAGAAAAAAAAATTAAGGAAAAAAAAATACAAAAAATTGATATATTTGCCACCAGTTTTATATGTACAAATATTTATGAAGTAATATCACAATATAACACTAAAACATACTAACCTAATATAATTGGTCAGAAATATGGGTCGTCAAGGTGGCACTGCAGTGGCTCTAGTAGGCACCTGCGCCATAGCCGGGGTCAGCTCCCTCAGGGGCCTTTCTTGGTTTGGTGGTGCGTCTCGTGGGCTTCTGGAAGAGGTGGAGTAGCAGGTGGAAGAGGTGGAGTAGCAGGTGGAACATGTGCGGTGGTAGAGGGTTGGATTGTGGGGTGGAGGGCTGCTGGCTGCGAGAAGCTCCTAACGCCCTCAGCTGAGAGGCCTCCACGATCTTCACTAGTCAATATGCGTAATCTACGTATTGTAGCCAACTCGGACCTTCTACGGGCAGCTAGCAAGGATTTAGCTTTCATAGCTTTCCTCATCTTCGTTTTGTACGTCATATTGCAGTAAAAATAACACAAATAACGATAATTCTGGGAGATATTGTGAGAGCGCATCCACAATAGATCAACATGCTCAGGGACACACAGAGTGACTGACTCCTCTTCAGCAAACCTACCCCCTCCCTCACAGGAGTGTGTTGCCAATGAGCAAATTTATATTCGTTTTATGCATAAAACGTTATTTTCCGCGATATTACGAAATATTAGACTTCTACAACGTAAGACACAATACCCCACGGCGCACCCAGGCCGCGAGGACCGGATTGGGGAAACTTGCAGCGGGAAATTTGACTCTAATTACATTATTTTTCAAGATAACATAAAATGGTTTGCACCACCGTGTTGCCAGAACGTCGTAGTATTTTTCGTAATTTTTCGTAAATATTTAATTTTTCTTCGGATTTTCGGTTACCATGTCCCCTTCATTGATTACTATTTATTGTTAGGACTTGCCCAATATATTCATTTATTTTTCCTCCACTTAAATCTTATTGGGCAATGATAAAACATTTTTCTTACAACAATATCAAACACATTGAAAATAAACCCATGACATGCAACAAGGTTATAATTAAATAATAATCTTATATTCTTTCAAATTATAATTCAGCTAAAATATTTATTAATAAATACATATATTATGTGGAGCCCGTCTAGATATTTATGATGGTCTGAAAGCATATTTAGTTGGCATCCGACAATCCCGTGGAGTTATGGAGTCGTGCTCTGGGTATATAGTTGTTCTGGTCTAGTTGGATGCAACGTCTGCTGTGGCTGTGAAGGTCAACCCGAGAACGACAGTTCCGACCGCAGCGAGTGCAGATTAACGCCCAAATGGGTGCGTCTGACAGTGGTCGAGACCTCCTCTGAAGTTTATTATCCTCCGCCTGCCTCAGCAGTTCATCCTCGAATTGCTGGAGTCCCTTCTGCACTCTTCTTCTCCAGGCAGATTTGTCCACAGCGGTTGCCTCCCAAGTGCTGATATCAATGTTCATCTGCTTGAGGTCGCGTTTGCAGGCGTCTTTGAAACGCAGCTGAGGGCTTCCGGTGTGTCTCCTTCCTGACGCCAGTTCTCCATATAAGAGGTCCTTCGGTATGCGACCATCTTCCATCCGTGTGACATGTCCCAGCCATCGCATGCGTCTCTGCTTCAGGAGAGTGAACATTGAAGGGATTTCTGTTCTCTTGAGTACTGTGTTGTTGGTGACGTGGTCTTTCCACTTGACGTCAAGGATGGTCTCAGGTTCCGCATGTAAAAGGTATTGAGCCGTCTCTCGTAGCGAGAGCGCAGGGTCCAGGATTCTGAGCCGTAGAGAAGTGTACTCACCACACATGCCATGTAGACTTCTGCCTTGGTGTGCACTCACTTTGGCATTTTCCCGAACGCGCTTTGTGAACCTGGCCAGTGTTGTTGCGGCCTTCCCGATACGCCTGTTGAGCTCAGTGTCCAGGGAAAGAGTGTCTGAGATTGTGGAGCCCAGGTACACAAACTTTAATCGCTTTAATCAAGCCCATGTAATCACATTAAACCACTACTAATTATGTAGTGGTTTAAAGTGATTACCTCCTGGGCGACCTCTTCTCTGAGGACAGGTTGATTCTGTGTTAATGAGATGAGGCAACTCTCCAGATCAGCACAATGTAGTTAAATCACCTCTGCATGCCATACAGAAATTAGGATTAAATTCACACTTGACTTTAACAATTTTTTTTACAACTTGAAGATATATATATTTTATACACATTGGGGAGCCGGTCGGCCGAGCGGACAGCACGCTGGACTTGTAATCCTGTGGTCCCGGGTTCGATCCCGGGCGCCGGCGAGAAACAATGGGCAGAGTTTCTCTCACCCAATGCCCCTGTTACCTAGGAGTAAAATAGGTACCTGAGTGTTAGTCAGCTGTCACGGGCTGCTTCCTGGGGTGGAGGCCTGGTCGAGGACCGGGCCTCGGGGACACTAAAGCCCCGAAATCATCTCAAGATAACTTCAAGATAGCAATATATATATTGGTCTACATTGGCAGTGTTTTCAGTTACACCTGTTTCATTGAATGTTACTTCATATTCCGTGTTTATTTTCTTTTTTTAGGGCTTCAATCCTTTTCACTAGTGCTCTTGCATCTTGGTTTAATTGGAACAGGATTTTTCGAATGTTATATGCGTGGAAGGTTGATTAAAATAATTAAAATTAACTGTAAAATGTATTATACTTAATAGGATTTACATAACGTTTCGAACCCACAGGGTTAGTTCTCAATAGAGGAAACAGCTGTTGCTGTTTTAGATTCCGCTACTCGGAACAAAAGTTTCAAGTAGCACGGGCACGGGTTATGGTGAACCCGGAGTAGACTAATCTGGCACGATAGCTGGGCTAAAACGATGGAAAAGAGGCAGTTGTTGTGTTAGGTGTAGCTACTCAGAACGAAATGTCCATGTAGCGCGGACTATAGTGATCCTGTAAAAGGAGGCAGATTGATTGAGTGATGAACATTAAGCCACGCAAGAAGTGGCACGGGCATGAATAGCCCATATGTGTTAGATTTTGGGGGAGTGAATGTGATCATGAAAGGATATACCGCGTGCTGTTCTCGCATTTAAATCGGCAATGCTTACTATGTGGCTTCTATCACGGGGAGGATACTTCTTGACAGTATTTATGAGGGTGTCCAGCTGCTGGACACTTTCATTACCAGACGATTGGCAGTGTTGATAGGTCAGGGTAGTTACTACAAGATTCAGGGACTCCTATAGCTCTTCTAAGGTCTTGGTTGCTTGATATTCCAGGAGATAGTGAAGTAGTGGCTTTTCTGCAATTGTTTGGCAGAAGATGAATTCTCTCGGTCTGGGTTCACCAATTTCCCAGTTGCATCTGTAACCTAGACAAAGTCTATATAACCGACTGCTTTTTCTCTGTGGATTCCTTTCGGGATATTTAACTTGGCGTATTTGGTGGCCAGAAGATAACATATTGCAGAGGGCGAACCTTCTGCTAATTTCTGTTGTTGATGGGCTTTGTTGATGTGTTAGAGTTTTTTGGTGATTGGTGTTTTTATGTACTCTATGCAGGGTTGGATTGTTTTGTAGATCACTGGATGACGAGTTGCAAATTTAGCAGTTTCCACGGATTTCCATTTAATGCGATTCCAATATGGGATGGGATCCAGTTTTGGGTGATGTTGAGTTTTATGCCATTAGCTTCTGCTCCAAGATTCAAAATGATGGTAATTATTTTCACATTACTTTTCCATTGCTTTTTCCTAATATTTGGAGTGCAGCTTTTGAAGTCTGTGTGTATGATTGCATTTTGAGTGTTTTGTGCAATCACATATGCGAATTCCTGTTGAATGGCAAACAGCTCCGTTTGGGTTGATGATACTGGTCCTCCCAGTCTCCAATATGTATGTTGGCTGTCTCTGCAAAGAGCAACGCCAGCACTCTCATATTCTGTGTCCACCGATCCTCTCTGTGAAAATGTAGGTGACTTCTACTACTGCATTGCTGCTCATTTGCTTTTCTATGATGTGATTTATGATTTTTTGACCATAGGCAGCCTTTTTCTTTGGAAGACCTTCTATTTCTATTCTGAAGGTAGGCTCCTCCCACGTTGGGGAACAATATAGTTAGCGTGTGAGTGGTTACCTCCTCAATCAAGAATCATGCTTATTAATTGTAGTCAATTAAGATTTTTCCCGCCCTGGATAAGCGGAAACAATTATCTTACTAATAACCGTTGAGATATTCTTTATTAAAGAGATGAAAATGCCGTTTCCAGTCTTTGATTATCAAGCCTTGTCCACATAGGGGCTCCCAGGGCAGCTCTTATAGCATTGTTTTGTGCTACTCCAAGCTTTTTCCACTGTTGGTGTGATAGGCGCGTGAGTGCAGGTGTGGCATAGTCGATCTCTGATCTGGATATCTGTACATAATATGTACGAAGGACTTGAAGAGTGTCTTCTCCGGACATTGAGGTTAGCGACTTGAGGATTGCCATCCGGCCATCAGTTCTATCAAGTTAGTGACCTCAGCATTAAAATTAATTTGTGTGTCCAGGATTAATTCTAGATACTGATAAGTGTTCACCTATTCAAAGGATTGACTCTGTACTGTGAGTTGGTTGTAGGGCTTCACTATTTTTATGGGCATGGCTTTTGTCTTATTAGGGATGAGTTTGATACCAGTCTGTTTTGCCTCTTCACTGATGCAATCTAAGTATTTGGGTGCAAGACGCGCGGCATCCCTTCCTTTTATGATTGTTGACCAGCCTGCAGTGTTGTGAGAGTTTCAGCCTCTTTATTCTTTACACTAAACATTTGATGAGAAGGGGGCTGAGAATACCTCCTTGCGGTGTACCATTTTCATGTCTTTTGTATTCAGAGACTGTGCCATGAAGTTTCTCTCTTGCTTCTCTGTTTATGAGACAGTGTTTGGTCCAGGAGATCAAGTTGCCCTTGACATTTTCGTAGGTGAGGCAGCAGAGAATAGCTGGGGCGCTAGCCAGATCAAAGGCTTTCTCGAGGTCCAGGAATATCAGCATTTTTGGTTTATCATTTAGGTGGGCTAACAGAGTTGTAATACATTCCACTGTGTCAACCATTTTCTATAGGCATACATGTCCTGGTACAGTTTAGGCATTTTCCACTCACGTCTGTGGAGTGAAATTCTGTCAGGCATCTTGGTTGCACAGCTTTGGAGGGAAAAGGGCCTTGGATTAACTGGATCATGGATTTGGTGATCGTCACTATGTCTGCCCTATCCCAAGATGTAGGTCTAGTTTGAGAAGTCCAGGCTAAATTAATTAACCTAAATATGCAGCGTCTCCCTCTGGGGCGAGGTTTCTAATCATTTTATAGGTTATTTTGTCGTTTCCGAGAGATGTATCTTTGGGATTTTCTTAGTCGGATTAAGCTCATCCAGTGTGAAAGGGGTACTAGTGTCAGAGTCTTTTGCACGTGCTGTTAGGATTCTGTGCCACTTTTCTTCCTCTAATCCTGTCAGCACTGCTAGTACATATGGCGGAAGCTGATTACTGGCTGCTCTTTCTGCAAATTTGGTTGCCAGTACTTCGGTTTCCTGTTTAGGATCCTTAGGGTGTGGAGCTTTGGTGTTTTATTTCTTTTGACCCGGTTGATTTCCTGCCACATCTCTCCAATAAAAGTGAATTCATTCAGATTTGATCACCATTCCAGCCACTTTCGTTCTTTGATCATCGGGGGGGTTTGTTCTGATCCATTTGAGCGTTTTGGGGCATCTTAGGTTTTAGGCGTGGTGTGCCGTGGAGCAATTTGGGCACTTAGTTTGAACGTGTTGGTTTTCTTTCCGTGTTGGTTGGTTGGTTGAAAAATATCAAGAGATATTTCCGTGTCGGAGGATGGCTGCAGACTCTACACCAAACTGGGCGTCGGCAGTTATCCTTGTGATGACCACTTCTCTGACATCTGAAACATCTGAGGGGCTCTGGGGTGTAAGGCTTGTGTTGGAACACGTCCCAAATGCCAAGATAAAGTTTCTCTGCAATCTGTCCTTTTACTGATAGAAGGACTTGTCGGGTTTCCTGCTTCGTGGATTTGACCTGGCATCTTTCTGCTGACACCACATAATTTAGCTTTTCGAAATGATTTAGGGCCATGTGCAAAGGATAGTGGAGTGCAATGATTTTCCTTATTTTGTCCTCTGGTTTGTGTTCGTCGCATTTCCTGTAATTTTTAAGAATCGTTACAGCTGTCTCATCTTTAGGCATAAGAATATATTCACCTCTGAGGTTTGGCTTTGCTCTGATCTTGAGTTAGGGGGTACTCTTTTCCAAGGTTCACTACTGTGGCGTAAGAAGTGGCCACTACTGTGGCCCTCAGCATGCTGCACCTTCAAGACTGGCAGTGGGGATTTTGTCTGGGTAATTGCAGTGTTTATCGGTAGAGGCATCTTTTCTTGTTAGATCCTAGTGGAGTGGTTTATCCTGTTTCTTTTGTCACAGGATGGGTAAACCCGCTCACTGTCGGAACTGTAACTGGTGAAATTATGCCTTTTATAACTGGGAGCAGCAACGTTTGTTCGCACACAATTGGTCTGGTGGTCCATACAATCGTCCAGATGCTGACTGTAGAGTGATGTGTCTGTCGTGTGACGGTGACGTGGTGACTCTATACGCAATTGATTGATGAAGATTAAAACCTCCCAAGAGGTGGCACAGGCATGAATAGCCCAAAAACCAGTACGCAATGTGCAATGTTGTCCTAAATACACATGTGTAAGAGGTAAAGTTGTGTGGGATGAGGAGAAGGGTCGAAAGTATATATTGTTAATCAAAACATAAGGGAAGAAATAGGGGAATAATGTTTAATGGATGCCAGTCAAAGATTGGGTAAGGTGGTGAGCGGGGAAAACACTGTAGAGTTGTCGTTTTTATCCGATGCCTTTTAGAGAGATCAGGATTTGAACATATGCAAGATATTGAAGTCATTACTCTGTAGATTTAAGGAGTCTCTTTTTTTTGAGTTTAAGGTCCAGGATTTCATGTCTTCTTTGGTTAGTGGTGGATACCCTTGCATAAGGTTTCGAGGAACATCAGGTTTGTAGATGGCAGGTCAGTCTTCTTACGAGTTTGAGGAAGCAGCAATACTAATGAGATATTATTTAGATAATTTTGTATTAATGATCTTTCTCAAATCGTTTTTTTTAAGGTGCCGGGAAATCAAAAAACATTCGAATTTAATTAAAANATATATATATATATATATATATATATATATATATATATATATATATATATATATATATATATATATATATGTCTCATTGAATATGACCGCATATTCTGTATTTACTATCTTCTGATTTAGGGCTTCTATCCCTCTAACTATTTTCTTAGCATCAGGGCTTAGCTGAAATAGGAGTTCTCCAAAACTCATTTTCGTAATTTCCGGGTGAAGAAAAGATGTGAATTACTATAGAATGTATTACACTTATTTAAACAATTTGCACAACGTTTCGAACCTCCATGGTTCATTCTCAAGTGAGGAAATGTTACAATGTGGTTTGATTATATACCCGCACTGGGTCAGGTGCGGGTATATAATATATAACTTCTATGAGTCTTGTGTAATTCTTCCACCGATCGCACATACTTAGAATAAATTTTGAGAACTCCCTGTTAGTTATGTAAAAGTGAGCAGTGAAGTGTCTTATAAAAATATGTGGGTTACCATCTTGTGTATTCACTTCATTTGAATGGGTGCTTTATGATTTAACAGAGGTGTAATTAATCATCTCAGGTCAGGAAGATCATGCATTCGGATGCATGCCAAACGTTTTTGTTTTCCTTAATTTACAGTATTATCATGTTACTATTGTCGGGGTTCACGATAGTGTGGGGGTCAGCAACGGTAAACTATGATATACTCTCGAGGTGGTTGCTCTGACGATAACCGTTACTCACCGTAGTCCTACGGGTCTTCACTCAATTCCCTCGGCGCCAATGTACGCCCGGAAGAGTATCCCAGTCGATCTCCCATCCGGCCTCAGGTCGAAGAGTGAGTGGAAACACAGGTTGTTCACTCAACCTATGTGCCCGCCCCGGCAAAGGACTCTTACACTACTTACTAAGGACGCCAACTGGTGTTTTTAGGTGTCCAGTAACACTACAGTGGTGTTGTGTAATTGTGGTAATAGTGGCAAAAGCAAGCTCAAATAGCGTGGTATCTGGCAAGTAATTAATTCTGTCACTCTGTCTTATTTCCTTTTTGCAATCACAAGATATATGGAGGGGATGATATTAAACACCAAAGAATTTTGGTATTTTACTTAAAAACAATGAGAAATATATGCATCAATAAACATATCAGGATCAAGTACATCAGCTGCTCTCTTCCTCAGCAAATAATCTGGAGCGCACCAACATGGCAACACGCTCCCTCATTAACGTCACTTGTCAAATATCAGCTGACGCGCTGGCCCTAACGCTCATGAGAAAAGACTAGTACTTGTTTTCTAATTCTGTCACGATCCCCGTTTCTTTAACTTTTCGCAAACCACTATATCCACCATTCACATAACATATTTATGATTCCACTAGGTTGCGATACACCACTTCACTGGTCTCGCAATTAATATGTTATTCTCACTGCACTCTAAGTGATTTTCCACCGTACCGAGAATATACACTATTCTTAATAATATTTACTGTGAATGCACTTACTCACTGTACTGTTCTTTAAATCTATACTTCCTCGTAAAGCGATATCACTGGCAATCACTTCACATATATGAGATTATTCAGTACACAGGCATATACTTTGATAAATAATTAATCAATACACAGGCATATATATATATATATATATATATATATATATATATATATATATATATATATATATATATATATATATATATATAAATTCAGGGCTCTTAACCTAACCTCAATAACTGGTTCACCACTAATATATATAATAATTTGCCAGTCTCCGTGGTGTAGTGGTAAGACACTCGCCTGGCGTTCCGCGAGCGCTATGTCATGGGTTCGTATCCTGGCCGGGGAGGATTTACTGGGCGCAATTCCTTAACTGTAGCCTCTGTTTAACGCAACAGTAAAATGTGTACTTGGATGAAAAAACGATTCTTCGCGGCGGGGATCGTATTCCAGGGACCTGCCCGAAACGCTACGCGTACTAGTGGCTGTACAAGAATGTAACAACTCTTGTATATATCTCAAAAAAAAAAAATAATAATATAATCACAGGAAATGAATTATAGTCACAGCAAATTCCTTAGTAAATCCTGGTGCTTGCACACACCCACACATAGATGTATGTAAACGGATACTGTGAGTACTCTGGGTAGCCTCACCACACACAGTGCTCTCTGTGACATAGATTCAGGTGAGACTTGCTCACGACATATAAAATATTCTGACAAATATTTATATAGCTAACTAAAGTGGAAATGGGAGGGTACTGTAAACACCTACTTCACCTATCCTATGATGAGAGTTGAGTTGCAGCTCCTGGTCCAGGCTCTCGCCTCGTACACCCTCCAGAAGCACAATCAAACGTCCCAGGATGATCGCGTCTCGCCGTTTCTGTACACTGCAGGTCCGTGCTCCTCCTTCAGGTCTTTGCAGGGTTGGAGTCGGTCTCCCGGCCGTCAACTTTCCTCCCAACTACGGCAGCCAGCCTACGTCTCGGCAGTCGTCGTACGTTTCCCAATTAGTCCTTTGTCACTGCACTCCCAGTGGAACTGGCCCCGTCACTACAATGTCACTGTGAAGTTATTGGTCGTCCCAGACGATACTGCTTAAGCTCCACACGCACAGCACCCAACTCCAGAGCATTTGAAGCTCACTACACTGTCAATTCCCTCGTTGTCTAGGTATGTCACTTGGTATTTATGAAGACTTCTCGATGTGCTTGCATACAACTGGTGACTCGTAGGCTTCCACAGGTCTGTCATCTTACTGTCAAACTTGACAGGATCGTCGATCACACGTCCACCCTAGTTGACAAGTCGGTCAACTAGGATCCCTCATGGTGGATTGGCCCGGCCACTAAGCTGCCTCCTATACTGGTGAACTGCCAAGGACGTCACACACGTCAATGCCCGGCCCACTTCTTGCAACGCACCTGTCACGGAGCACTTGTTGCTCAATATTCCGTCAATTCCTTATTTGGTCCACGACTGGGTTGAAGGAAGACCTCACAGAGTGCGTGCTGACCACAGGAGACGCTTATATCCACCGGAGCTCGGGTAATCCGTCACTCTGACAGGATTCCTCAGCGCATGTCCTACCTCGAAGACGGGCCGTGTGAGACTGATGGCGCCAACCGGTCGCTGAGGCTGGACTCCCCTGCCCATGTGACGTCACATTTGTCAAGGGAGGTTTTCATTGGCTCCCAGTGCCACGTCGCTGACGGTGACCAATCTTGTGACACTGACGTCACACAGTTTTGGCGGGAGAACAGAGTCGCCAGCGCCATATTGGCTTCATAAAGGGCCTATCCCACAGGCAAAAATATTCTTCTTTCACAATTTTCTCGGCTATGCTAGAACACTGCACTCTCCCACATATGTTAAACTGAGGCCCGCAACGTAGAGAACGCTCGGGAATAGTGGACATGACTCTTACAGCAGGCATGGGAGAATTAGAAGGGGGGGGGAAACACCATCACACTATCAATAAATGTATTTAATAGCTGTTCTTGTTCGATTGCCTATGAATTCATCAATCATTGGGTTGTAATGGTTCAGGTGCTAGCGGCCTAGAGCAGGTTAATTAAGTCTTGGTAATTAAGTATAACAACTAGTTTGGCAATCAGCCAAGGTCGGCCTCTCCTCATGATGAGCACGAAATAGTCAGTGTGGCTTGGAGTGAACTAAGAACAACATTTTCCAGGGGAGACCAGTCAAAACATCTGGGTTGGGCATTTAGGAATTACGGTAAAGTGCTTTGTTGAGTTTAGTAGATTTCGGTAACCCAATCTATTGCCTCAAGGTTGGGATATATAAGCTAGGAAGTGCATTTCAAATTTGTTTTGTGAATAAACAAATTTAATGATTTATGTGTTTAGACAATTCCCCCCCCCTCCCAATTTACTTCTCTCCACGATCCTGATTTGTTGTGCTGTCAATTTCATGTGTTCCTACAAGCATCCTCATTAATTAAATATTCCCTATGTCTGGTTTAACCTACTTTTAAAGCAAGTTCCCTCCCTCTTTTTCAATTGTTTGGGATACAGTCTTAGTAATCTGAACCTAATTTACAGGTCCTTCTCTGCAGTTATTTAGCTTAATTACAAAGAGTCATTAAGAGAAGGTGGTGGCAATGTTAAGGTTCTTTTGTGTAAACCTGGATATAATACAGGTTGTAAGTACTTGTAACTATAGTGGCCTGTACCTCAGGGTACAGTCCTTGCACCGCTGCTTTTCCTTATTCTCATATCAGATATAGACAAAAAAAACAAGCCACAGTTTCGTATCATCCTTTGCAGATGACACAAAAATCAGTATGAAAATTACCTCGGCTGAAGACATTGAAAAACTTCAAGCTGATATTAATAAAGTTTTCGACTGGGCATCAGAAAATAACATGATGTTTAACAGTGATAAATCAAGGTACTCAGGTACGGTAAAAATGAGGACCTTAAACATAATACAGGGTACAAAACACAATCAAATGTGCCATAGTAGGAAAACAGCATGTAAAGGATTTGGGAATAATGATGTCTGAGGACCTAACGTTTAGGAGCATAACCAAGCAAATATTGCGACAGCCAGAAAAATGATAGGATGGATTACGAGAACTTTCAAATCCAGGGATCCCATCACAATGGTTGTACTCTTCAAGTCACTTGTGTTGTCCCGTCTTGAGTACTACTTAGTACTCACTTCCCCCTTCAGAGCAGGAGAGATTGCTGAAATAGAGGGAATACAGAGAACATATACGGCACGCATAGACGCGATAAAGCACCTAAATTATTAGGATCGTCTCAAAGCCCTCAAATGTACTCACTAGAAAGAAGACGAGAAAGATATCAAATAATATACACCTGGAAANGCTTGTGTTGAAAATCTGTTTTCACCTTGGGGATTTTTAACGGGGATTTTTTTTTCTGGAATGTGTTGCTATATCACATGGTGTGAAATGTTGCCTTAGAGATTGTATGGAACATAAGTGAACACAATGTAATTGGGTATGGGTGCACTAATATGGCAAGAGGAAGTCTATGGTTTAAGGTCATCCTTGCCAAGACTGCATCAATGGTAACCCACCTAACTACTGTACTTACCTTACCTTAGGGAGCCGGCGGCCGAGCGGACAGCACACTGGACTTGTGATCCTGGGTTTGATCCCGGGCACCGACGAGAAACAATGGGCAGAGTTCTTTCACTCTATGCCCCTGTTAACTAGCAGTAAAATAGGTACAAGCTTGGAGTAGTTCCTCAGGATATTTTCTGTGTGTCAAGAGGGTACAGGCGGATCACGATACACTCGGTCCATATCATCCCGATTGTTTCATCCACAGGTACGTTCGTAAACAGTGATTCTACGTCCAAGCAGTCGACGAAGAACTCTGTAGGGTAAGGCAGGTTCCTAGTCAACAACGGCTTCTCCAATGGTTCATTGAAGACATCATAAGAAGGAAGTGAAACGCCATGCAACCTCTGAAGAGACAACTAATACAATACCTTACCCCCTATTAGACTATTTTACAGGACTTCTTCTCCACAGCTCATAAAACGGAGGAAAGGGTCCGAAAGATATTTAATAGAAATGTATCCCTACAGACAAAAATCAGAAGATACAACTAACGATTTACTATAAAACCAAAAAAACGGCCAGCCTACACATGAGAAACTCTCCAGACACTAGAAAGCACTATCGGCTTTCTTCTTATTGTGTTCACGTTGTATCTCCAGATCACGTTCTCTTAATTCAACCTGCTCACGTTGTAGGGCCACTTGTTCTTCTGGCGTTCACGCTCAAAGGCAGCCTCGGGTCCTTTAGGGAGCCTAGTGATCCTTAGGGCAGCCTCGCATTCTTTTAGGGCAGCCTCGCATTCCTTCCTTTGTAGGGCTTCCTTCTCAAGGCAGCTTGTTCTTTCAGACGTTCACGCTCTAGGGTAGCAAGTTGTCGTTGTTCTCTTCGCTAGTTCTAACTTTAACTTCATAGCTGCTATAGTATGCCGTCTGTAATGGAATAGGTTTCGTGAGAATCAGAGTCTATACGTCCCTTATCTAAGAGATGTTCAAGGGTAAGGTTATGCAAGTCACTTTTGGTGGCTCCACGGGAAACATCTAATTGGTACTCATGTGCTAGAGTTTGTAATTCTGTCTTCTTGGCACTACTTAAGTTCCCTAATTCATTTGCTGGATCACTACGAAATGCTGAGAGACGAAACATTTTGAGATAGGAAACAGATGTACAGAGAATACACCTGTGGTATTATAAGTGTCAGTAACAGGATGACGTGGGAGCTGGTGACTATCCTGTGGGAATTCAATCGTTAATGTCAAAACAATTAACGTTAATATTAGATGTTAAGTGATTAAATAATCAAAATGCAGGGAAACCTTGTACCCGGTACTCTATATACGAGAATAAGGGCAAGAAAATCCTACTAAAATAAATGAAACTTTGTTAGTTTCAAAAGTGAGAGGTATTCCAAAAACGTAGGGATACCTTGCCGGGTCTCTATAGGACAGAAGCAAGGGGTTTCCTACTTAATTAGATGACACTTACAGAATTAGCGTTCTTTGTGCTCTGAAAAAGATTGCTAATTCCCTACCTGTGTAAGTATCATAATCTCTGACCGACGTGTAGGGGTGCGAGTGTCAACTGGTGACGAGAACTGCTGTTGGGGTCCCAACTCAACAAAGTAGTCCATGCTAGAGGAACTATGGCCCTCTTTATCCTCCTTCGGTCAGATTACAGAAGATAGGGTACGTGTCCCGAAGATAAACCAAAGTACCAGGGTACCTAAGAGGTGATCTGCCGAAAATGAGAAATATTCTAGGGACAAGAATAAGGTGGAATACACGAGTAATAACACCGAGGGATGAACAACCAATTAAGAGAGTGATTGTGGCCACCAGACACTACGTAATCCACAGTCATCCAACACTCATAAAATGTTACACTCGTAAAGCACAAAATACACAGCACCATAAAAATTATAAAAAAATATGAAATTATTAAAAAAGCAATGTGTAACAAAGCCAAGTACACTTACCACAAATTGAAATGATTGGTCTAGTATCAGTAACTGAGTGAAGCTCCTAGGACAGGCTCCCATTAATGTGATTGGCATTTCCACCAGCCATAGAGAAGACTGCCTTAACACCTACATTTCTCGTCACATTAATGGGGGCCTGTCCGGGAGCTTCACTCAGATACTGATACTAGACCAATCATTTCAATAGGTGTCACCTACACCAGGGAGACAGTCGTTATCACTGACCTGACTGCCTCCACTCGCCAGAGTCCACCTGGATTGTCCTTTCGTACAAGGTGAAGTCCAAGTTGCCATCCGGGAAAAGCCTTTTCCTATGTTAGGGGTACAACTTCTCCTGGGCAACGACTTGGTTGAAGATCTACAACCTTCCAACTTGATCATCATGGACAAACCCCAGGGATGTGACTCTGTCGTGGAAAATCCCATCCTGAAGTATATTCTAGCAGAGGTCCAAGAAAGTGATAAAGTCTCTCCTCTGGTTTTGGTGACAACCCGTGCGCAAGCTGCATGCCCGCAACCAGCTGACTCTGCTTCAACAGCTGTCCCTCAAGACCCTCAGAATCTGCCACCGAATCTCACTATGCTGGAGTTCCGTAAGTTGCAGAGGGAGGATCCCTCATTAGCACCATTATTCTTCCAGGCCGAGACTCAATCTGATAGTATTCCTGGGTTCTTTATAGAGAACCAATTGCTCTACCGCAGGTACCGACCCAGTAAACTAACGGAGAATAACGATTGGGGTAATGTCAACCAATTAGTAGTTCCCACCAGCCTAAGGCCCGATATTCTACACCTGGCCCATGGAGCGCTTTCTCACTACGGTTTTAATAAAACCTATCACGCCATCAGACAAGACTATTACTGGCCAGGTATGATTAAAGATGTAAAAACGTATATACAACAGTGTCATACATGTCAGCTGGCAGGAAAACCTAACATCTCTATTCCCAAGGCTTCTTTGATTACTATCCCAGTGCCTTCGGAACCATTTCACAGCCTTATCGTAGACTGTGTTGGTCCTTTACCCCGGACCAGTTCTAGCAATGCTTATATACTAACCCTCCTGTGTCCAACCACCAGATTCCCCATAGCAGTTCCTGTAAAGAACATTACGGCTGCTACTGTGGTGAAACAACTGTTGAAGATCTTTACACAATATGGATTTCCTCGGGAGATTCAAAGTGACTATGGCACTAACTTCACCAGTGATCTCTTCAAGAAGACACTGGATGAATTCAACATTACTCAGGTATTGTCCAGCCCCTATCATCCTGCTTCAAAGGGTTCTCTTGAACGTAGTCACCAAACTATAAAATCACTCCTTAGGAAATTTTGCAATGAAATTAAGAAAGACTGGGATAAACAACTTGACATCATCATGTGCATTTTCAAAAGTCTCCCAAATGAGTCTCTAGGTGTGTCTCCTTATGAGATGCTCTACGGACGTAAGTGTCGTACTCCTCTTAAAGCTTTTAAAGACTCTCTGCGTAATGCCACCTTCAGTGACCCTCTGTATGTGCCCCAGTTTCTTTAAAACTTAAAGCACATTCTAGAGCGAGTGCATAAATTTGCCAACGATAATTTATTAAAAGCTCAAGATAGGATGAAGACTCATTTTGACAAACGCAGTAAAATCAGGAAATTTAAGACAGGAGACTTCGTTTTAGCATATTTTCCGATCCCTGGTTCTCCCTTGCAAAATAAGTTTTCAGGACCTTACCGCATCAAGGAGTGCAGAAACAACCACAACTACGTTCTTGAGACTCCAGATAGGCGGCGGAGGACCCAGTTGTGCCACGTCAATCTTTTGAAGAAGTATAAAGGTACTCCCCCCCACTGTGCTAGTATCTCTCTCCACCTTTCAAGATCCATATCCACAGTGAGACCTTCCCTGCTTCTCCTCCTAAAAGCACTAACTCTGAGTCAGTGCCTTCCAACTCGGAAATTCTTACAGATCTTCCTAAATATTTGCAGGACTGTAACAGTGCTCCTCTCATCAGAGTCTTCCAAGAACATCAGAAGTTGTTCAGCGATGATCCCCAGGAGTGTAATGTGGTTCAGCACGACATCCAGCTACTTCCTGATACCCGGCTGATTCGTCAACCCTTCTACCGTATCAGCCCGTACAAAAAGGAAGTTATGCGTGCTGAGGTACAGTACCTTCTGGATCATGGGCAGGCCACCCCTTGTGAGTCCCCTTGGGCCTCACCCTGCATCTTGGTGCCGAAACCTCAAGGTAAAGTACGATTATGTACAGACTATAGGAAACTGAACCTCGTGACCGTCAAGGATGCTTACCCTTTACCTCGTATAGATGATATCCTTGATGCCGTAGGTAATGCTACTTTCTTTCTCAGATTGATTTGTTAAAGGGCTACTATCAGATTAGTCTGACAGAGCGAGCTAAGGAAATATCTGCCTTCACCAATCCTTTTGGCCTGTACAGATATGAACGCCTTCCTTTTGGACTGTGTAATGCTCTGGCCACCTTCCAGCGAGCTGTCAACCGCATCATCCTTGGCCTAGATCACACCTACGCCTACTTAGATGACATCGTTGTGGCAACTGACACCTGGAACGAACATCTGCTCCAGCTGCAACGATTGTCCTCCGAGCTCCTGATAGCTGGCTTTACCATCAATTTGGGCAAGTCCAACTTTGCTAAAGGTAAAGTGCGTTATCTTGGTCATATGATAGGAAATGGCAGCCTAGCGCCTTTAACCATTCATACACAACCCATTCAGCATTACCCGCAACCTACAACCAGGAAGCAGCTCCTGCGCTTCCTTGGCCTTGCATCATACTATCGTAGGTTTGTAAAAAATTCAGTACGATAGGGACGCCACTGATTAATCTGACCAGCCCAAGCAGTGGTATCATTGGACCATTCAACAGACCGTTGCCTTTGAACAACTAAAGTCTCTGCTATGTTCTAATCCCATTCTCGCCTCTCCAGATATTACGAAGCCCTTCATCATCAATGTCGACACAAGTGGCACCGGCATTGGGGGCGTTGTAATGCAACAGCGTGGCGAAGAGGTTTTTCCTGTCAGCTACTACAGCTACAAATTGAAGCCTCATCAGAAGAACTATAGCACCATAGAAAATAGCTCCTCTCCATCGACCTGAGCCTTCAACATTTCGAATCTTACCTACAAAGTAATAGGTCCATTACCATCTATTCGGACCACAATCCCCTACGATTTCTGCAACAAGCCCAATTCAACAGTCAACGTCTTCTACGCTGAGCTCTGTACCTGCAGAACTTTAACCTGGAGATATACTTCATTAAGGGCTCGGATAACATCATAGCAGACGCCCTCTTAAGAGTCTACGAGGTAGAGACGGCTACTCCTACCACTCTACCGTCTAATGACGTACTTATCCCGTAAGAGAAGGCTTCGGGGGAGAGCTGTGACGGTAATCTCTTTCAAGAGAGATTTAGCCTGCTCCTTCCTACATCGCATTACTTCTAAACGACTGCAACATCAAGATACCAGAGTTAAGAGTATATAAGTGGAAGAACAGACATCTCTACAGAGAGTACACTACCCTACTCTTCCTCCTCACCCCCTTCCCTCACTGTCGGCGCACCACCTCGTCGATCACCAAACGACCACTTCAAACCAACACTCTCCCCATTGGTGAATCAGCAACTTCACGCGACGCCAGCGCCATCTGCCTCGTCTATATATAGTCTTGCATGAGCAGTTGGCCTCAGAATATTCTTGTGCTCTAGAGCTGACGCTTCTACCTAAGCATACATATTGTATATTAGTGGAGGTTTCAGCCAGCTCTCTATTCTCAGCATCAATTAACTAATTGTTGTCTTGCTTATTGTAGAGTAACGTAATCATTATTTTATTTATATTGTGTTTTGTCTTTGACTCTATTTTTGATCTGCACTGTACATAGCCATGGGATTATCTTTATTTGTTTATATTTCTTTAAAGCAAATTAAAATAATTATTTATAAGATTTGTTTGCGTGTTTTTCCCGTTCACTTTACCACAGGAGACAACCGCCAAGCAGTCAACATCTTTGTTTCTTTTTTTTTCCAATGTGATTGGCATTTCCACCAGCCATAGAGAAGACTGCCTTAACACCTACATTTAGGGTTGACGAGGAGACAAGGGAGGGGGTAATGGTGGGGAAGGACGAGGGGACAGGGAAGTTTGGGATGGTGGAGACAACGGAAGGGGGGAATGGAGAATGGTGGAGAGGACAAAGGGACAGGGTAGTGGAGCATGGTGGGAAGAAAGAGGGATGGTGGAGTGGGGAGGACGAGAGGACGGTGGAGTGGTGAGTGGTTGGGAGGCCGAAGAGATGGGTGAGGGGGGCATGGTGGGGAGGACTGGAGGACAGGGAAGGTTGCTGTCGCTCAGCAACGCACATGCATTGCTGAGGCACAGCAACACGTGGCCGGGTATTGTTAGTCTATCTATATAAATAAAAATGGAAATGTTCGTTTGTTCAAAACCGCTAATCTCCGAAAGTACTCCACCAATTGCTTTGAAATTTTCACACAACGTTTCATTCGCATCCGAGCAGGTTTTTATATACATACTCTATATCTGTCACGTCTGTAAGGATACAAAATTATGCTTTTTCTTAAATACTGTGTTTTTCATGTATTTTCCTGTGAGGAAAATCTTCGAAATCTCTTTACCGATTGCTTTGAAATTTTGACACAACGTTGCTTTCAAATAGGCGCATCTTTTTATATATCTTCTATATATATGCTTTACCTGTGACACGAAAAAAAACATGCATTTTTGAAAAACAGTGCCATCTGTTGGATGTAAGGGCAATTCACGCTGTAATCTCCCAAAGATCTTCACCAATTGCTTTGAAATTTTGACACAACGTTGCATTCGAATAGGCACGTCTTTTTATGTACCTACAATATAGATGCTACCCTGTGATAGGTAAAAACATGCGTTTTTGAAAAACATCGCCATCTGTTGCACATAATGGCAACATGCACGCTATACTAAATATGCAACGAATTTCATTTCACTGTTTCCGATTGCATTGATAAAATGTATTTTCATTGATTTCGAATTATTTTATTTTTTTAGTGAATTATTTTCTGTGACATTGTGTTAAAATTGATCTGTGTTGTTTACCATACCGTTCATTTCGTAAGTATAAGCTTAGATGCCACACCTGTGACGGTTAAAACTATGCTGTTCTTGAAAAACAGCCCCATCTGTTGCATGTAACAGCAACACACACATGCTGTACTAGATATGTTACAATTCCATTTCAATGTTTCTGATTGTATTGATAAATTGAATTTTCCTAAAATTTGATTATTTTCGTTTTGATTTATTTATTTTGTGTGAATTGCGTTGGAATTGAGCTGTGTTGTTTACCAGACGTGCCTCCCAAATGGACTGATGTCACATCAGAAAATTAGAACATAAAGTGATGATCCCATCACTGAAATATAAGAAAAACAGTTAAAAATGAAATGAAAATATGAAAATTATAAAAATAAACTATTTTCACGAAATGAACG
>WNGS01092495.1:0-11365 GCA_020271785.1 Procambarus virginalis | reverse complement strand
GGGGAAGTGAGTACTGAGCAGTACTCAAGAGGGACAACACAAGTGACTTGAAGAGTACAACCATTGTGATGGGATCCCTGGATTTGAAAGTTCTCGTAATCCATCCTATCATTTTTCTGGCTGTCGCAATATTTGCTTGGTTATGCTCCCTTAAACGTTAGGTCGTCAGACATTATTATTCCCAAATCCTTTACATGCTGTTTTCCTACTATGGGAACATTTGATTGTGTTTTGTACTCTGTATTATGTTTAAGGTCCTCATTTTTACCGTACCTGAGTACCTGGA
This sequence comes from Procambarus virginalis, assembly GCA_020271785.1. Classification (NCBI taxonomy): domain Eukaryota; kingdom Metazoa; phylum Arthropoda; class Malacostraca; order Decapoda; family Cambaridae; genus Procambarus; species Procambarus virginalis. The sequence goes on along the minus strand of WNGS01092495.1, from coordinate 11,079 downwards.
ATTTATCACTGTTAAACATCATGTTATTTTCTGATGCCCAGTCGAAAAACTTTATTAATATCAGCTTGAAGTTTTTCAATGTCTTCAGCCGAGGTAATTTTCATACTGATTTTTGTGTCGTCTGCAAAGGATGATACGAAGCTGTGACTTGTATTTTTGTCTATATCTGATATGAGAATAAGGAAAAGCAGCGGTGCAAGGACTGTACCCTGAGGTACAGAGCTTTAACTGCACTTGGACTAGATTTTATATGGTTGACCGTTACTCGCCGAGTCCTGTTTGACAGAAAACTGAGTATCCAGCGTCCTACTTTACCGGTTATTCCCATTGACTTCATTTGTGTGCTATCACGCCATGGTCACATTTATCGAAAGCCTTTGCGAAGTCCGTGTATATCACATCAGCATTCTGTTTTTCTTCTAATGCCTCAGTGACTTTGTCGTAGTGCTCGAGTAGCTGTGAGAGGCACAACCTTCCCGCTCGAAATCCATGTTGGCCTGGGTTGTGAAGGTCATTGGTCTCCATGAAATTGGTGACCTGACTTCTAATCACTATCTCAAATACTTTTATGATGTGCGATGTTAGTGCAACTGGTCTATAATTCTTTGCCAATGCTTTGCTCCCTCCCTTGTGTAGAGGGGCTATGTCTGCTACTTTAAGTGTATCTGGTATCTCCCCCGTGTCCAAGCTCTTCCTCCACACTATACTGAGTGCCTGTGCTACCGGCACTTTGCATCCTTTATAAATATTGAATTCCATGAGTCTGGACCTGGGGCCGAGTGCATGGGCATGTTTTCAATTTCTCTTTCAAAATTTAGTGCGCTCGTGTTGATATCAGTTATATTTACAGGGGTTTGAATATCCCGCATAAAGAAATTATCTGGATCTTTCACTTTCATGTTGTTTATTGGAGTGCTAAACATGTCCTCATACTGCTTTTTTAGGATTTCACTAATTTCTTTGTCATCCTCCGTGTATGAACCTTCACTTGTACGAATAGGTCCATACTGGCAGTGGTTTTTGCTTTTGATTTCGCATATGAGAAGAAATATTTGGATTTTTCTTTATTTCCTGAATTGCTTTCTGTTCTAACTGCCTTTCTTCAGTTTCATACGAGTGTTTCAATTTCCGCTCGATTTCTTCAATCTCCCTATTTAAATTATTCCTTCTTTGACGGGAAATTCGTGTCTGCATAAGCAGTTCTGTTATTTTTTTCCTGCGTTTATACTGTCATCTGCGTTCTCTTTCTACGTTAGATCTCTTTCTGGCTTTCCTCAAGGGAACATGTTTCAGACAGACTTGATACGCTTCCGCAGTCAGTTTTCTATTCCTACTGTAGGACTTGTATTACTTAAAACAGTTGAATGAACCTCAGATCCGCACAGTCCCGTTTCGGCACTGGAAACAGATGGGAAACCCACCTGAGGAACGTAGTCGTTTCAACCATGCCCAAGCGCACCCACTCCAAGACGACTTGATGAAGCACAGGAGAAGAAACCTGCCCTGTTAGCCCCGAACTCCCCAAAGGAGGACGAGTCGTCCAACGCCACTGCAGGCCGGATGACACGACCGATAAGGCCCACAAATCGTGGGACAAAGCGTGGGCAAACAGAGCGAGCCTCCCCACCATCGCCCCGTCAACGGGGCAAACTGCGAAAGGGCCGATGCCCCATACGAGAACCCAACCGTCAAATAGGGCGATCACAGCGCCGACCAGACGACGCTGGTCCCAAAGGGAACAACGGCTTGAAAACTGGCACCAATGGCCCACCTCGACCAGCAGAACCCGGAACCCTGGCACGACCCCTCTGGAGAATCAACAAGTCCGCCATAGGACGACAACTAGACGAAGCTGCGTGCAGAAACTGAGAGACCGCAGTCTCTGCAAACAGCAACGGACAAAACAGAGACGAGAGCCTAAGAGCCAGGGCCCAAGCGGATTCGAAAGAGAGGGCGAGCACAGCCTGAAAGCACTCGAGGCGAGAAGCAAAATACAGGGACACCGCTTCGTTCAGGATGGGCGCAAAGAGCTTCAACAGTGCAGCCGACGCCCTAGCTGCTGAAGACAGCGCCCCGGATGAACGCCCTTCACTCAACGCTCCCACATCCTCCTCAAGCCAAGCAGAAGACAGTCCCGAGAAAGGACGGGAGCGAATAAGCACGCATTAAGGTGCTCAAACTCGCCCCCCCCCCCTGGTAAACCTGCATAAAAGTAGCAGTTTCCTGCCAATCAAGCGTGCGGGTCCGACAGAACCCATGCCACGCCCCCAACGAAAAGAAAGGGCAGTCTGCCAGCCAGGAAGACTCCAGAACCTCCAAACGCACCCAAAAACCGGAAGAAGATCCGAACTGAAACGAGGACGGATCAATTGGGGAGGCATAACCCGGGTCTCGCAAGAGGCATGCAGCAAGAGCTTCCTGAGCCACCTTCGCGGAGATACGGGAAGTAGCAAACCCTGGAAAGACGGAATCCGAGGTACCCAAAGGCGCCCGGAACCGAACCCGGGGAAGAGCCGAACCCAAATCATACTCATACAGGGAAGGGGGTAAGAAAACCCCTCCCCTGCAACAATAAGCCTCGCGGGGAAGGCAAAAGCACCCAAGCGGGGTCACAGGGGACCAAAGGCCCCCAGGTCGACTCCTCCCCAGCCCCAGGATCCCCACGTTGGGACCCGGGGCAGAGCCGTCCTCCAAATCCTCTACCCTGAAGAAAAGGCAGAGTCCAAGGGAAAGGCAGACAAGATGGGGGTCTGCTGGCGGGACCCAGAAGCCTCGGCAGGAGGAACCGGCTCAAATGCCTCCGTCCCCGACCCGGATGGAGCAGCCCCCGAAGCAGCCCCAGTCTCAATACCAACTAAACCCTGTGCCGAGGCTGAAACCCTCAGACGTTTCGGAGCCGGACACAGGGGGGAAGGTGCAGGAAGAACCATAGGGGAAGGACCAGGGGGCGCGGCTGGAGTCAAAGCCTTAGCAACCAACGCCCCCAGGTCAGGGTCCCTAAAGCCAAAACGGGGCAGCCTCGGGGCATCCGGGTAGGAAACCAACCTAGCGGTTTGCAATAACCTAAACCTAACATGCAACGCTGATGCTGCCTGCACCCTAATAGTAACATCCTCAGAGTAAAACTGGAGCACAAGCAGAGAACATGACTCGCAAGACTCCGGGTCAAAGGTGTCGTATATATAGGTGTCGTTGGCCATATCAAACAGCCTGGTTGATCAGACCAACAACCAGGAGGCCTGGTCAGAGACCTGGCCACAGGGACATTGATCCTCAAATATCCAACAGGTAGTCAATAGGTGGGTAATCAAAGTAACTTTGTAGTATATGTTGGAAGTAAAATATTGCAAAGCAATTTGCACTTGGCTCAAGATGCTGGTAGCACCCAAAATTGGTATGGGGACAAGGGTTAATGATATTAAAAAACCAGCGTTGAATGTAATGAAACGCCATTTTCTGGGCGAGTCCCGGAGGCTCCCCGGAGCTATCCAGGCTGAATGGATATGTATAACTTTCTGGCATCAGTCAATGCATGGAGTTCTTGCCTACCGGGGACCACGAGCCAGAACCTGGCCCCCTCAGAGAGGCACGAGGAGCAATGGCCTATAGAGACCTCCCTTATTATTGGGAGCATTCTATGTCTGCCATCGACCGGGAAAGGCACCCAGAAAGGTAGGCGCCCCAAAACAAACCCCTATTCTGGTAAACTATTGCGACCGAAGACCGAACAGGCGAACAGAACTCCCCAAACGAAAATTAATCCTCATGACGTCATCATGTCGCCGCGCCTCCGTCTGCGCAAACCCCCCCCTCCCCGGGAGGGGGAAGGGGGAGCCCCAGACCCCACCGCCGGCGACCCAACCTTCAGTTCTTAGGCTGGATGTCAAAAACCCGAAAAAAACACCGCCGACCGGTAGGGAGGGAGGGATGCCGGGGAGCCTCCGGGACTCACCCAGAAAATGGCGTTTCATTACATTCAACGCTGGTTTTCTGGGGGGAGCCCCGTCGGCTCCCCGGAGCTAACTACCCAAAGATAAGGAAACAGGGACTTACCCGGGCGGCGGGCCGTCCTCACTCCTCAATGCGAAGGCGAGACAACTGGCTGCAACCGCCGACCCAATGCAACGCAGGCCCGACTAGGCCCAGGGACATTCACCAGGTAGCGAGCGGCCAGGACCCTGTTCGATCTCCAAAAACCCCGGGCCCGAATGTCCACCCAAGACATGTTGCCAAAAACAGCCGCCAAGGCCGCAAACTTACGAACGTCGTGGGCCCGGGGAAAAACCGCAGGCTGGCTACACTTTATAACCCTGCGGACAACCTGAGAGACCCGAGCCCGAGAACAGGGAAGAAGGGAAACCGGATCAACCCAGAGCGCATCCCCGGCCACAGAAGCCGTGGCCCGCAAATAACGGCGAAGAGCCGCAACCGGACACAACACATGATGCACCCCCGGCCTGACCAACCAAGCGTCAACAACCCAAGGCCCCCTCCGAAAGGCAGCCGTCTCATTCTTCGCCAGAAAAGAGGGAGACGGCTGCAAACGAACAAAACGACCACCAGGACCGAAAGAGCAGAAACCCCGGCGCCGGAGGAGAGCATGAAGCTCGCCCACCCGACCCCCCGAGGCCAAAGCCAACAGGAAAAGAGCCTTGGAAAAACAATCCCGAACGGAAGGGGCCACCACAAACCGGGGCAGAGAGAGAAACGAAAGCACGCGGTCCAAAGACCAAGACGGCTCCGGAGGAGCGTGAGCAGGCCGGAGGTGAAACAACGCCCTAGATAACTTGCGAAACGGGGCGGAAGTAACATCCACCCCGAAAGCAAGCTGAAGCGGCTCCGCCAACGCCGCACGATACGAAGCAACAGTATTCGGCATAAGACGACGGTCCTGAAACAACCAAGAGAGAAAGGACAGAACAACCCTATCAGAGACCGAAGAACACCTACGCAGTGATAGGAAAAACCGAAAGGACCGCCAGGAAACCTCATACTGCCGCTGAGACGAAGCACGCAGGTGGGAAACCAACAACGAAGCCACCTGCGCACCATACAACGAATGATAAACCTGAGTCAAAAACTCCAGACGCGAAGACTCACGGAGAAGATGGAACCAGCCTCGTACAGGGCTGGACCGATCTGCTGAAAGAGGCGGAGCCGCGGGAAGACCCTCGGGCACGGACACCGAGCAAGCAGCGCCTGAAACCAAGGCTGGGCCGGCCACCAAGGGGCCAGAAGGACAACACGACCCTGGTAAGTCTCCAAGCGAGTCAGGACCTGGAGCAACAGCGGAACCGGGGGAAAGAGGTACAGGTAACCCCACCTCTCCCAGTCCAGCCGGAAGGCGTCGACCCCGACGGCTTCGCAGTCGGGAAAGGGCGCCACATAAACCGGGAGACGCCTCGACCACGCCGACGCGAAGAGATCCACGTCCGGAGTCCCGAACGTCTGGCACAGCCAAAGGAAGGAGTCGGCATCGACCGTCCACTCCGAAGACAGGGGACGGAACCGAGAGAGGCCGTCCGCCAGGACGTTGGACACCCCCGGACATGAACCGCCAGGAGAGCCAAACCCCGAGAACTCAGCAGACGAGTCACCCGAAGCGACCAGCCCCAAAGAGCCAAGGACCGCATCGAACCCCCCGGTTCAGACAATGAACCACCGGGGAGCAGTCCGAATGGAGCCGGATCGTCGATCCGCGAGCGACTCGAATCCTCCGGAGCGACATCCAAACAGCCGCGAACTCCCGCACCGTGCTGTGAGCCCAACGGAAGGACGGAGCCCACCGCCCCTGGCCGGCCTGGTGAGCACTGGTCACAAAACCCCAGCCAAGAGACGACGCGTCCGTGTACACATCGAGCGAGGGCTCGGGACGGCGCCAAGGCACCGAACCCCGAAAAACCCGAAGAGGAAGCCGGCGACGCAGCAACCGACGCAAGGCACCGGGGGTCGAACCCAACGATCGCGAGAGAGGCGGAAGGGCCGGCTCCGAAGGAACCAAAACAGCCGACGAAGCCACACCCGACCCGGCGGGTAGACCATCATGGCAAAGTTCAGGCTTCCGCACAAACTCTCGAGCAACCGCCTCGTGACCCGGGAACCCTCAGAAACAGGCGAAGGCGGGACCGCAGGCGCAAGAGAGCCGCCGGAGGAAGAGACAAGGAAGCAGTCCGAGCGTCCCAAACCAGACCCAGCCAAGACCGAACCTGAGAGGGAGCCAGATGGGACTTCCTCCAGTTCACCAAGAACCCGAACCTGGCGAGCTGGGAAAGAACCAAATCCCTGACGAGCAGACATTCTGACCGGCTGGGAGCCCAAACCAGCCAGTCGTCGAGATAGGCCAGAACCCGAACACCTAGCAGACGCAGGCGGGCCACCACGACCCGAGTAAGGCGTGTGAAAACGCGCGGTGCCAGATTCAACCCGAAGGGAAGACAACGAAAGCGGTAACCTGACGCCCCACCACAAAACCTAGCCAGTCCCTGAATACCGGATGAACCGGGACGTGCCAATACGCGTCCTTGAGATCCAGGGACACCATCCAAGCGCCCCTCTCCAAGAGAAGACGGACCTGGGACAGAGTAGTCATCCGAAAGGAGGGGCACAAAACCCACGGGTTCAGACGGGACAAGTCCAGAATGAACCGGCGGTCCGCACAGTCCCGTTTCGGAACTGAAAACAGGCGGGAAACCCACCTGAGGGACGCCGTCGTTTCGACGACGCCCAAGCGAACCCACTCCGAGATGACCCGACGGAGCGCAGGAGAAGAGGCCTGCCCCGCCAGACCCGAACCCCCGAAGGAGGAAGAGCCACCCAACGCCACCACAGGCCGCGCGACACGACCCGAAAAGCCCACGAATCGTGGGACCAGGCGCGGGCAAACCGGGCGAGCCGCCCCCCCATCGCCCCGTCAACGGGGCGAACCGCGAAAGGGCCGACGCGCCTTCCGAGAACCAAGGCGACGAACAGAACGGGTCCCACCCCGTCCAGCAACAGCCAGAACCGAAGGCGCCGCCAGCCCCGAATCTGGCACCAATGGCCTACCCCGACGAAAAGACCCCTGAGCCCTGGCACGACCCTTCCGGGAAGGCCCCCCACGAGCCCCCCGGAGCAACAACAACTCCGACATAGGCCGACAACTGACCGAGGCCGCCTGCATATACCGCTCAACAGCAGACTCTGCAAACAGCAACGGGCAAAAGGGCGAGGACAAACGAAGAGCCAGGGCCCAGGCGGAATCCAAGGAGGAAGCCAGCACCGCCTGACGACACGCGAGGCGAGAAGCATAGAACCGCGAGACCGCATCACGCAGGATCGGCGCGAAGAGCTTCAACAAGGCAGACGACGCCCGCACAGCCGAGGGCAGCGCACTAGACCCAGCAGCAGCCCCAAGCGCACCCACATCCAACTCGAGCCAATCCGAGGAGAGCTCAAGGAGGGAAAAGAAACGCAGAGCTGAAGCAAGCAGGCCACGAGTCCGCAAATCCTCCGCAATCAGGGCAGCCGAAAGGGAAGGAACCCGCACGTGAAGCTGCATGACACCAACATCCCGCGGAAGGGCAGGAGCGAACAAACAAGCATTCAAAGGCTCGAAAGCGCCCCCCAGGAAAACCTGCAACGCCAAGGAAGCCTCTCGCCACTCAAGCGCACGGGACCGACAGAACGTGTGCCAAGACTCCAACGAAAAGAGAGGGCAGTCTGCCAACCAAGACGACTCCGGAACCTCATAACGAAACCAGCACGAACCTGGGGATCCGTACACAAAGGAACGAGGATCCATCAGGAAGGCATAATCCGGGTCACGCAAGAGGTAAGCCGCCAAGGCCTCCCGCACCTCCGAAGCAGAAACACGGTGAGCGGGAAACCTCCGGAAAGATGGAACCGAAGAACCCTCGGGATCACGGAACCGAACCCGGGGAGGGGTGGACACTAAATCCAATTCGTACGCGGAGGGAGCGAAAGAGAACCCCTCTCCTTGTAACACTAAGCCCCGCTCGGAGGGCAAAAAAACCCAGGCGGGGTCCAACGGGCCCCAAGGCCCCCAAGCCAACCCCTCCCCAACCCCAGGAACCTCACCTTGAGGGTCCGGGGCCGAGCCGTCCTCCTGAGCCCCCACCCCCAAAGAAAAGGCGGGGGCAGCCGAGAAAGCAGGAACAAAGGGGGTCCACTGGCCAGACCCAGAAGCTTCGGCAGAAGGACCAGGCTCGAATGCCTCCGCCCCTGCCCCAGAAGGGGAGACCCCCGAGACCGCCCGAGTCTCACAACCAACTAAACCCAGCCCCGGCTCGGAAACCCTCAGACGTTTAGGAGCCGGCAGCAAGGGGGGGGGGGGGGAACCGAACGAGCAGGAGAAGGGGAAGGACTTGGAGGGGCGGACGGAACCAGTGTCGAAGCGACACCCACCCCCAAGTCCGGGTCCCTATAACCAAAACGGGGCAGTCTCGGGGCATCCGGGGCAGTGACCAACCTAGCACGTTGCAGCAACCTAAAACGAGCATGCAACGCCTCTGCTGCCGTCACCCGCATATCAGGCGCAGTAGCCTGGGTGAACTGGAGAACGTACAGACAACACACGTCGCACGACTCCGGGTCAAAACAATCACCGACCCAACAGGCAGCATGGCGGAGGCAAAACCGGTGAGTGTCCCCCGGAGACAGGGGGACAGAGCAACCGTCAAACTCGCAGGACGCGAGAGGGGACTCAGGGATCACATCCATCGGACCACGTAGCCCCCGTGGGGTTTTCCAGGGCCCTTAGCCTTGATAACACGCTAAGGGAAGCCCAGGCAGGGTACTGCTAACCGGCACCCAGAACTACCAACAAACTGCTATAAGCTGAACCCCCGGGACGTGTACACTCACGGGGGCCAAGCGGGGAGTACCACCAATAGACAAAGTGGAGAATTACCCTCAAAAACAGCTAAGGGGACCAACAGGCAGACCCCCCCACCTGGCAAAAACAAAAACAAAAGAAAAACCCCGCAAGAGGACAACGTACCCAGGCGGAACAGAGCCGGCCGCTGTAATTGGTGAAAACTAGCGCGCAGTACCCCGCGCCCCTGCCAGTGTCGAAAACTACCCCCTACCCAGAGACAAACAAGGGCAAGAAAAAACCCCAGCTGACCCCAAGGGCGGCCAAGTACCGAGCAATACACAGCACAGCGGAGGTAGATCCCAAGGAGACCCAGGGAAGATAGCCCTAAGCCCCAAGGGCAGTACTCACAGGGCACCTAGGGAAGATAGCCCTAGGCGCAAGCAGCCCGAGCACCGTAGAATAATACTCCTGGCCCACACACCACCAGAAGGGACAGCTCACACCACCAGGAACAGAACTGCAACCGCAAACTGGGGCCAGAGGCACGACCGCACCAGATCGCATCAGCCTGAGAACTGAAGGTTGGGTCGCCGGCGGTGGGGTCTGGGGCTCCCCCTTCCCCCTCCGGGGAGGGGGGGGGGTTGCGCAGACGGAGGCGCGGCGACATGATGACGTCATGAGGATTAATTTTCGTTTGGGGAGTTCTGTTCGCCTGTTCGGTCTTCGGTCGCAATAGTTTACCAGAATAGGGGTTTGTTTTGGGGCGCCTACCTTTCTGGGTGCCTTTCCCGGTCGATGGCAGACATAGAATGCTCCCAATAATAAGGGAGGTCTCTATAGGCCATTGCTCCTCGTGCCTCTCTGAGGGGGCCAGGTTCTGGCTCGTGGTCCCCGGTAGGCAAGAACTCCATGCATTGACTGATGCCAGAAAGTTATACATATCCATTCAGCCTGGATAGCTCCGGGGAGCCGACGGGGCTCCCCCCAGAAAAGCAGAATTGGGGAGGCAAACCACTGGGCTAGCTATGAATTCTTCATTGCAAGGCTAAACAAATATACTTAGTTTTAGAAGGGTGGCAAATCTTGTCCATTTAAATAAGAATGAAGAAAGGTTTATGGTCAATTTTGTTGTTATACACACAGTCATGAACTGCAAAGTGTTTTTGTATTAACATTTACTCAGCCCAGTAACATTATGTGCACCTGTCATTACCAGAGATGATTTATTTATATTTCCTCTTAAAAATTAGCTCACCCTTTAATATCAGAGTAGATAGCAGTGTCAACGCATGACATGGGTAGCAGCTGAGCACCGAAGAGCAGAGCACCCAGTGTCGGAGAACCCCGACTCCAGCACAGCTCTAGCACTCCGGGTATAGCTGCCCAGTAAGTCCCCACCAGAGGTACTGCACCAAACACTGCTCCTAGCACTGTCAAAATAAAATGCCATATAACAAATATAAAAATAGAAGATTAGAAGTTATATACTGTACTTATTTTAATTTCTTGGATGCCCAATGCCTGAAGCAGGATCGGCTTTAAACCAATTGGACCACTTGCTCCTAAGGGACCCCACACTAAGATAATCTACTATGGTTTGTCAAGTAAAACTGCCTTCAGAATAAAACTGCCTTCAAACCTGTAAAGGCTCATCATAAACCAACACAAACTTAAAAGCAAATTCTGATATCTTCTGAATTATTTATGACAAGATATAGACATGAGTCACACACATTAACCCTTAAACTTCGCATGGCGTATATATACGCCCTGAGTAACATGTCCCACCGTGCACATGACGTATATATACGCCATAGGGTGCCAGGCCCGATTCAAATGGCCCGCGGCTACATGGGGTTCACATTAGCTTCCTCAGGGCTCTTGTAAACAGACCCCATTTTAAAAAAAATCATGGGCAATATTCTCAGGTGTGAGAGGCACAGTACTGTTGGAGCAACCAAGGCTGGCGCATGCAGCATGAGCGAACAGCATTGCTGTTCAGCTTGTGACCACAGCATCGCTGAAAAAACCAGCGTTGAATGTAATGAAACGCCATTTCTGGGTGAGCCCCGGAGGCTCCCTGGAGCTTATCGGGCTAATGTATGTTATGTTAGACCGGGACACTAGCTATGGAGTTCAGACCTACCAGGGACCAGCGCCAGAACCTGGCCCTTCAGAGAGGTTTCAGGGAGCAATGGCCCTGGAAAACCCCATATGGTTGGGGTTTTCCTTATCTGCCATCGACCGGGGTTAGGCACCCAGAA
>WNGS01092488.1:40897-57606 GCA_020271785.1 Procambarus virginalis | reverse complement strand
ACAGAATAAAGAACAAGGGAAAAGGAAAAAAGGAAAAAAAAAAGAGAAGAATCAAGAAAAGAGAGAGAAAAAAAAGCAAAGACAAAAGAAAGAAAAAAAACGTCGGGTATGAAAAGAGGAGATCCTACAGGACCAACAAACGTACACCAATAAACTCACTACAAACAAAAACTACACTAAATAAACACCTACAACAACAAACCACCAATAACAACTACCACAAACAAAACCACAACTACACCAATAAACTCACTACAACAAGAAACTACACCAATAAACTCACTACAACAAAAACTACACAATAACACACTACAACAACAAACTACACCAAGAAACCACTACACAACAAATTACACCAATTAACACACTACAACAAACACACTACACCAATAAACTCACTACAACAACAAACTACACCAATAAACTCACTACTATATCAAACTACACCAATAAACACACTACAACAACACACTACACCAATAAACTCACTACAACAACAAACTACACCAATAAACTCACAACAATAACAAACTACACCAATAAACACACTACAACAACAAACTAAACCAATAAACTCACTACAACAACAAACCACAATAAACCCACTATAACAAACTACACCAATAAACTCACTACAACAACAACTACACTAATAAACTCACAATAACAACAAACTTCACCAATAAACTCACTACAATTCAAACTACATCAATAAACTCACTTCAACAACACACTACACCAATAAACTCACTACAACAACACGCTACACCAATAAACTCACTACTACAACACACTACACCAATAAACTCCCTACTACAACACACTACACTAATTTACTAACTACCACAACACACTACACTAATAAACTCACTACAACAACACGCTGCACCAATAAACTCACTACTACAACACACTACACCAATAAACTCACTACTACAACACACTACACCAATAAACTCACTACAACAACAAAATGCACCAATAAACTCACTACAACAACAAACTACACCAATAAACCCACTACAATAACAAACTACACCAATAAACCCACTACAATAACAAACTACACCAATAAACTCACTACAACAACAAACTACAAAAATATACTCACTACAAGAACAAACTACATCAATAAACACACTACAACAACAAATTACACAAATAAACACACTTCAACAACAAGCTACACTAATAAACTCACTACAACAACAAACTACACCAATAAACACACTACAACAACACACTACACCAATAAACACATTTCAACAACAAGCTACACCAATTAACTCACTACAACAACACACAACACCAATAAACACACTACAACGACAAACTACACCAATAAACCCACTACAATACCAAACCACACCAATAAACTCACTACAACAAAACACGACACTAATAAACTCACTACAACAACAAACTTCACCAATAAACTCACTAGAAAAACAAACTACACTAATAAACTCACTACAACAACAAACTACAGCAATAAACCACTACACACACACTACACTAATAAACTCGCTATAACAACAAACTTCACCAATAAACACACTTCAACAACAAACTACACCAATAAACCCACTACAACAACAAACTACACCAATAAACTCACTACAACAACAAACTACACCAATAAACCCACTACAATAACAAACTACACCAATAAACCCACTACAATAACAAACTACACCAATAAACTCACTACAACAACAAACTACAAAAATATACTCACTACAACAACAAACTACACCAATAAACACACTACAACAACAAATACAAACAACGCTGCTTGGTGTGCAGCGTCCCTCATGAGTTCTCGGTCACGACATTCTAGTATTGCTTCTGCCTGCCGTTTGTCGTGTTCACGTTGCATCTCGAGTCGCTGTTTGTAGAAGGCCAACTCACGTTCACTTTCTTCCTTCCGGATGGCAGCTGCTTCCTTGGCCAGGGCTGCCTCACGCTCCTTGAGGCGGATTTCTCTTTCTTGTTCTTCCCTTCTGAGGGCAGCTTCACGTTCTTGTTCTTCCTTTCTGAGGGCAGCTTCACGTTCTCTGATTGCAGCTGCTTCCTTTTGTTGTTCCCGCTCGATCTTAGCAAGTTCTAACTTAAGTTTTATTTCTGTCAAGTCTTGTTTATCTGAAATAGTGTATTGGTCATGAGTATCAGAATCTATCTTCCCGTCATCCAAAAGATAGTCTACAATTAGATTATTTACGGTATATTTGTTGGCGCCAGGGGGAACTTCCAATTGATACTCGTGTGCAAGAGTTATCAATTCGACCCTTCTTGCATGACGTAAGTTCCCTATCTCACCTTCTGGATTTGCTTTGAAAGCTTGTAGTGGAACATTGTGAAAATATAGCAAAATAAAGGAGACACGAATATATAGTGAGAATATGGTGAATGTCAGAAACAGGAAACGTGGCAACTGATACCTATCCTGTGGGGAATTATTAATAATTAAAGTTAATTCAAGATGGTAAATGAATAAGGTCGCAGGAAATCTTGTACCTGGTACTCACTGTGGGAGGATAAAGGCAAGAAAATCCTACTAATTAGTGGAAACTGAGTTTAAAAGACAAGTGAAACACTAAATGGCTTCAAAATAAATGAGGTAGTCAAAAAATGTAGTCATACCTTGCCAAGTCACTATAGAACATAAGTAAAGGTACCCACTGAAATTGAATATGGTATTTACAGAATTAGCGAACTTTGTGCTCAAAAGAAAGAACGCCAATTCCCTACCTTGGGTAAATACCATCAGTCTGACCGATGAGTAGGGGTGCGAGTGTCAACTGGTGACGAGAACTATCGGCGAGGTCCCAACTCGCCAATAATAGTTCGTGCTAGAGGATCTAAAACCCTCTTTTTCCTCCGAGAGTCGGATTGCAGGACTTAGGTGCTATTGACCCGGAGACAGACCACAGTACCAGGGTACCTATGTGATAATCTGTCAAAAATGTGAGAAATATCTGGGGACAAAAGATGTTAAACACGGAGGATAACACGGAAGGGGAGACGACCAATTAAGAGTATGACTGCGGCCTACAGTCACCACGTAATCCAAAGTTGTCTCACACTCACCATATGCTATTCCCGTAATGCACAATATACACAGCACCATGGAAAGTAAAAATGATTAATGTAAATAATGAAAGCAAGGGAAATGAAAGCCAAGTACGCTTACCACAATTACCAATACCTGAGTGAAGCTCCCGGACAGGCCCCCAATTATATGTGATGGTAACGTGTTGGAAATGGTGGTCGGCAGTCTTCCAAATAGCAGGTGTCAATGCTGGGCCACATACAGTTAATTTATATAAAAAAAAAAGAAAAAAAAGTGACTGTCTGATAATCTGTGGTAAGGCAAGATACACGAAAACACAAAATATAAAAAGTACTTTAATGAATCTAGAAAACAAAATAAAATAAAGTCAATTCCTTGGCATTTAAAATAATGTAAAAGAAATATACATAAAAGATATAATAAATTGAAAAGGGGGAACTGGTTACGTTAACAAGTAAATGGTGCTGGGAATATATGCGCTAGCTATAAACCTCTTATTTGATCACACGAGGTGGGTCAAATTAGGTGTTCACAGCAGGAGCACGAGATATATTCTGGCTGAGAGAACTGCAAGGGACTCCAACAATAACTGGCAATGAAATGTGGTTGGCGTGGAGCGGAGGTGGTGTGTTGGGTAGCGGCCAATGAGAACGCAGGACGGCCGCAAGTCGCTAGTTTGCTGGGAGTAGTAGTTGACAGGTCGACCAGGTGTGCAGAAGTGGGGGGGAAGGAGGGAGTTGCAGGTGCGTGTGGCTGTCTTGATATATACGTTAAGCCACTATAAACGTATCTTGCATATTGTTGAGAACGTGATGATTAAGGAAATAGCAGGCTAATCTCTGATAAGAGATTTCGTCACAATATATATAATATATATATATATATATAATATATATATATATATATATATATATATATATATATATATACATATATATATATATATATTTGTGTATGTGTGTGTGTGTGTGAACAAACCATTTTTTAATACACAATACGTTAAAATTGATCAATGCATCTTGGGGGACGCATTAATAAACTTAATACTTACATGTACTTTACTATATATTTGCATATAGTAGTAGGCATCCTTCAGTCTAGGGAGACTATGGAGTTGCGCTCTGGATGCTCTCCAGGGCGTAGTGTCAGGGTAGGTAGATATGGAGGAGATGATGTTACCCATGCAGCAGGTCCCCCCCCCCCTTCTCCACGTGGCTGAAATTATCCAATGGAAAGGCGACGCCAATACACATGGTTCCAGCAACGTCGCAGGAGCTGCCAGAGCAAGGTCGAAATCGACAACGAACTGCCTTAGGGGCTCCAACTCCGGATTTTTCCTCGAGGTTGACTCCTGAAGCCTTTCCCAAAAGATGGGTATGGCCACAAGGCATAACCATTGTTTAGAATGGAGTTTTTTTCCTTCCCCTAGATGAGCTGCCTTCCCAGGCTAACGAGTCCCATCTACCCGGAGCAGCTGGTTTAAGGCGCCAGAGGCACGCCCTCGCCCCTTCTCCTGTCAATAAAAGCAGTTTCGACTTAAAGACTAAAGCACCCGTGCAGGCCAGGAGTTGGACTTGGTTGTCAGGGGCTGCTGGAGACGCATGCCGTACGGGAGCTTTTTATAGGTCATGGGAGCTCGCCCCTTATTACCACCCCCTGGCTATGACAACCCGTTGGAACCTATTTGCATATAATACTTTACCTTATAGATACAAATAATACTTATTATTATTAATAATTTTATTAAAATATTAGAAGTTACATATTGTATGAAAAATTCATTTAGCTCTTGATTGCCAAGTAAATTAAAAATGTCGTTGCAACATTGATCCAACAAAATCAAAGTGGACTTATAAACGGTTAGAGCTATAATACTCTTGACAGTGCCATAACCAGTGTCCAGTCTTCACGTATATATTATATCTGTTGTTTCCCTTGCAACCTCGGGTGTTGCAGACCTTGAGTGTTGTGTTGCACAGCAATCAGAGAGAACTTGGACTGCTCAAGGTAAACTGCCCTCCTCAGTACGTCTGCCTCCACACTTCACCTCTGTGGACATGAAACGTTTTCAGTTAACAGGGGCCAGATTCACGAAGCAGTTACGCAAGTACTTACGAACGTGTACATCTTTCCTCAAACTTTGACGACTTTGGTTACATCTATTAAACAGTTTACAATCGTGAAAACTTCCCAGTCAACTGTTGTTTTTGTTATAAACCAACCCGTCCTCGACTCAAGTCCATTACATCCAGCGGTCGACCCCACAGACACATTCATAAATTTTAACATGCTGTTCATTCAAACGGGAATTTTCTCAAGTATAAATTAATATTATAATATATTGGCATATTGTGTATATATAGGCAGAGGATAGGTTAGGTTAGGTGTTTAGGTTCTGTTGGCGATTATTTGTATTTGTAGTACGTGGGTGAAGCATTTATAGCGTTGTGATTCCAACAAAATTCGTCAGTGAAGCACTTGTTCCGGAAGTGTTCGAACGTCAGCAGTTGTGAGTCGTGTGTAAACCGCTTTTCATTCATAAACAGGGGTTTGGCGGGTGCATGGAATCACTTTTGGATCTTTGTTTGGAGGACGGGCTGTAATAACTGTAAACAAAGCCGCCAAAGATTGAAAAAAGATGTACAGGTTCGTAAGTGCTTGCGTAACTGCTTCGTGAATCTGGCTCCAGGACTGTACACCGGGGAAACCAGGAGGTAACACTTACTGGGGAGATGACATTATGCTCGTAGCACAACAGATGGCGCTGATCTTGATACACCCACCACCAGAGGTCATCCACAACGACCTGTCTGTCTGATCAAGGCAGGAACCAGGGCCATTTGCCGCTGTCACGCCACCACCAATTGATGGCGTTGTCTACGTAGCGTCCAATATCAGGGGGGGGTTTGAGTGCAGACTCATAGATGGCGCTGGACTTGCCACTCCACACTCCGACGGTGATGATAGCGTAACACACAGCCATCAGCACAGTCGGCTCACTGTCCAGACGTGCCAGTGTCGGTGCTTACTGACGGCCGGAGATGTTAGGCGCCTCATTTTCACCTGACAAGGGAAAGTAAACCCAAAAATACTTTTTTTATTTCAATAATTAAAACTCCTGCATTGCACATGAAGCGTACCTGGAACACTCCTTTCAAAAATGGCCACCGTATTCAGGCAGGTTGAGCCGCGTGGCATGATAAATGGCCGCACACGTTAGCTAGTCTATATGTGTGGTGTAAGAATTATATATATATATGTATGTATATGTATGTGTAAGAATATTTGTTTTCATATGGGTAAGAACACTAAATTCCTTCACACATCACATAAGAATAAGACAGATTCTCTCTCTCTTGTAAAGACGTCCTTCGATAATTGATTATTATTGTATTATGTGAAAATATTCACAAGGCCGTGATGAGGATTCGAACCTGTGCGCTTGGGTATACCCAGACACACGCTCAACACGACTAGGGCCACGACATGGGTTCGAATCCTCATCACTGCACCTGTGGACATTATCCTTCATATATCGCGAAACTAGGATTTTTTTCTATATTATATTATATTATATTATATTATTTTATATTATTTTATATTATATTATATTATTTTATATTATTTTATATTATATTATATTATATTTGATTATTTTATATTACCATTTGCATTTTAAACCTGGTTTCGTCCCTGTCATAATACCTGTCAGGTCTCGTACCACTCAGGTCATGTACCACTCAGGTCATGTACCACTCAGGTCTCGTACCACTCAGGTCATGTACCACTCAGGTCTCGTACCACTCAGGTCTCGTACCACTCAGGTCATGTACCACTCAGGTCATGTACCACTCAGGTCTCGTACCACTCAGGTCATGTACCACTCAGGTCTCGTACCACTCAGGTCATGTACCACTCAGGTCATGTTCCACTCAGGTCATGTACCACTCAGGTCTCGTACCACTCAGGTCTCGTACCACTCAGGTCATGTACCACTCAGGTCTCGTACCACTCAGGTCATGTACCACTCAGGTCATGTACCACTCAGGTCATGTACCACTCAGGTCTCGTACCACTCAGGTCATGTACCACTCAGGTCTCGTACCACTCAGGTCTCGTACCACTCAGGTCATGTACCACTCAGGTCTCGTACCACTCAGGTCATGTACCACTCAGGTCTCGTACCACTCAGGTCATGTACCACTCAGGTCATGTTCCACTCAGGTCATGTACCACTCAGGTCATGTTCCACTCAGGTCATGTACCACTCAGGTCATGTACCACTCATGTCATGTACCACTCAGGTCATGTACCACTCAGGTCATGTACCACTCAGGTCATGTACCACTCAGGTCTCGTACCACTCAGGTCTCGTACCACTCAGGTCATGTACCACTCAGGTCTCGTACCACTCAGGTCATGTACTACTCAGGTCATGTTCCACTCAGGTCATGTACCACTCAGGTCATGTACCACTCAGGTCATGTACCACTCAGGTCATGTACCACTCAGGTCATGTACCACTCAGGTCACGTACCACTCAGGTCACGTACCACTCAGGTCATGTACCACTCAGGTCTCGTACCACTCAGGTCACGTACCACTCAGGTCACGTACCACTCAGGTCACGTACCACTCAGGTCATGTACCACTCAGGTCACGTACCACTCAGGTCACGTACCACTCAGGTCATGTACCACTCAGGTCATGTACCACTCAGGTCATGTACCACTCAGGTCACTTGTACACTGATGTGATCATTTCAATTTTACTCTACATAATATTTTATTAACTATATTATAAGCAATAAGGTTGCCTCAAGGTTCTCAGAAGCTCCATTACAGCCAATTAGACGCCTCTTGTGCCGAATTACTCATAATTGATCCCTAAGAGTCCCTCAGGCCAAGATGGTCTACACTAATCCTGTGTGCACTAATTACACTTGGTGCTTCTTGCCAAGTGTTCTGGGAGTCACTCAGGAGAGCTGAAGTTACCAGGAAGATGATGGGACACTTGGCAAGTGTTCTGGGATTCACTCAGGGGAGCTGAAGTTACCAGGAAGATGATGGGACACTTGGTGTGAGATTTTTCTCTACGCCTACCTCCCTTAGGAGGTGGACTACAAGTTTAAAGGCTGCTCTTGGCAGTTAAGCATGAGTCCAGTAGAAAAAGGAGAAGCGGGAGCAAACCGCCAGGCTTCCACCAGCAGGGGTGAAAACCTGTCCACAATAGGCCGCTGGTTCCTCCTAGTTAAACATGACGTTAAAACCAATAAAGGGTAACCGACGGGTTCTCACAATCAAATTTTATATTTGTTGTGTGGCGCTATGAATTGGAATTCGAATTCCCAAGAGCGCAGCCGTCATATCAAAGATTTAAAACAACAATATCAAATATATATCAGAACAATGGGAGTGGTACAGAATAGTTGAAGGTTGACATCAAAGACTGTTAACAAATAACAATTTATTATAACAAGAGACTAGACTACTACATTAAAACAAAAGAATGTCAATGACGTTACTCGAACATAAGCGTGCCCACAGAGGAATCAACACGCAAGCAAGAACTAACAGATCTATAATCACAATTACAACAAATGACACAGTGAGTTCTGGAACACGTCTCCAGTAACCTCCTAACTGTTCTACGCCTCAGTGCAGTCTACACCTGCAATAGCGGTTGCAATGCAATCAAATCAGTAGCCTTTCAATGACATCAATAACTAATGGGTTCACTGGCAACTCCAGCACCCTTCCTCAAATTAATCTTTACGTTAATGTCCATCCAGTGGCACCATAACCAACAGCTAAATAGCAACCCTTGCTGTGTGGCTGCATACTGAACTAACCTGAACACAGGTGTGCCCACTGATGACGCAATATTGCAAACTCAAAGAAAAATATCACAGACTAAGTTACACCACAGCGTGTGATTTAATTACGTTACAGTCCAACCAGTGGCATTTGCAACACAGCTATTCAACAGCCCCTCGAGAAATGACAGCAGGCTCCATCCTGCTGACACTTCGGGCTGACAACATGAACTAACTGAACAATCTTCCACTGATGACACAAGCAAGCAATCAATAGTGACACGACTTCCTAGTGGCAACTACTCTAATCACAAGCTTAAGGCCCTCCCTCCTAACAGAGAGACCCCCGTAATCAGGTGGGTAGTCTAACAGTGACTCACCCCTATCACAACTAAAGTGAACACAGTCAGGCAAGGTGGGATTCTGGGACACAGCTCCACTCATCCCTAAGTTACTTTACCCTCGTCACTAGACGATAACCAAAAGAAATTGCCTTAATCAATTACAACATTGATTATGTGAATAATGATGGAAATTGACTGATCACAGCAGTCAGCAACAAGTACTACTTTAATCACAAACAAGTGTCTCACGCTAGACACAACATGATAGTACTCTACGTTAACACAAGTCCTCTTGTCACAATAACTCAAACTCTTAAATTACATCACACTTGACTCCTTGCAAGTATTCAGTGAGTAATTCTTAATTAAGGTCAAACGGACCACTAATTACATCCCAATTGAGTTACGTTAACTAAGCCTACCCCAAGTGGGTGGCTTCTCAACAGTCTGTGTATCACTAATTACGTTTACTTACTAATGAGTGCTAATTACCCTAATTAGCCTTGAGCAATTAATTAACTGTCACCAGGACCGATAATTAATCATACATAAATACGTCTCACTCCGCACTGCCTAAGCAGGTCTCATCAAACACTGTGAATTCACGGAAGAGGAGTTAATTACCCTAATTAACAATGAGTGCAACTTAATCCACTGTCACCAGACAGAATATGATTAATATAACGTATTATGCTAACCCCATGACCTCGCTTTACCGAGTCATCTGAGTCCTCAAGACTCCAGACGTTAATTACTCCACTAATTATCATGAGCCACTAATTGCCCCAACCCTGAAAGGCAGTTAGTCTCGAGCAACTGACGTTAGCACTATCACTGACAGACTCTGACAGATCCTCTCCCACTACGTGAATTCATGATGAGAATGCTAATTACATAATTAGCTAGAGTGGTCAATTAATTGTCACACGGACAATTAATTGCACCGGACACGTATTCCCACAAGCTCAAGTTCAACACTGTTCTCCCATAACAGCACTCACTCATTCAACAACTTCAAGTGTGCACCCCTTATCCAGTTAATTACCCCTAATTAACTCACTGAATCCTTAAGTACTCCACACAACTCAAAGAAACAAAGTAACCCTAAGGTTACACAGGTCACACATATAATGGCATGCAAAACATAAAATAGCACTGCCCACATACGGTTGCGACTACTGCAACTCGTTAATTACTATGCCCACACAGTAGTGACACACGGTTTTGCAACAATCAAGGTATACCAATCTTACTGTCCCTCTAATCTTGCAAACGTTGCAAAAGATCGCCCGATCCCGGTTGCTTCAGCAAGACAATACGTTAATATAAGACACCGTCGCTCTACGCGGACAGCTGGCACTAATTCTCCCATAATTAGGCAAATTAACAAATTGCTCGCTCCCATTAAGTGACTGAGAATTTCCCTGAATACTCAAAGGGTCCCTTTAAATCCTCAACACAGTTCCTAGGACAGTAATATCGTATACCTGATAACACTGCACAAACCTGCACATAATGATACCGTCAGCATGCCCCCATGCTAATGACATCATTAGGCAATCAGTCAGCGATCACATCTACTGACTCACCACACAACACATACATGCAACATGCAAATGAAACATATGGAAATGGCCTCCATAACAATGTAATTAATCAACAGGTGATATATACAGACCTCAGGATATTCACTAATAACCCTGCCCCACGGGCCTGCTTAATTAACTCTAACCTGGCCTAATTACATAATGAGGTACCATGGCACTAACCAAGGCTGGACGATTATACAGAATCGCCAGACTGGATCATTTATATGATGATTTCTCTACACTGACTGGTCCCAAACTCCAGTCAGTCTACACACAACAATATATCTACAGATATATAATTATAACACTACGTGATTTACAGTGACAATTTCCCACTCCAGGTACTGCCCCACAGTCACCTGGGCATGCCACAGACGGGCGTCTCAGCTACTTCCCTAGCCTGGCCGGGCTAGGGGCTCACACAACTTTTCTACTATGATTTCCACTAATCTGAGACACCGATAAAGTACTCACGTTTCCGTCCACACATTTCCTCATTTCCCAGGTCCTTACCACCTGGCTGTCAACACTTAGCTTGCTCCTCGTGCGTCGACAAGATGTGGCCTAGGCTGTCCTGGGAATGTGGCCAAAGGGGTGGCCAAAGGTGGTGGCCAACATGTGGCCACTGCGTGGCCTTCAGGAGGGTGGCCACGGGTGGCGCGTGACGTCACAGCACCCCACCCCACCCGGGCTACTCGCGCGCGCGGGTAAGGTGGCCGGGCCGGCCGGGCCGGCCGGCCGGGCCGGGCCGGGCGGGCCGGGCCGGGCTGGGCCCACGGGTGGCCAGGGTTGCCACGTGGCGCCTGGGGTTATACACACATGAGGATGGGGGATCACTAACAACCCCATCATACCAGAGCATGACTCGCTCTTACACTGGGGTACAGGGTGACACTGGCCGGCGTCACCTACCCCATGGACGACGTCGGGCGGAATTCAAAGTCCAAGTCCCAGTTTCTCGCAAATTTGGGCTTCGACACACCCAGGGTGGCTGGAGTGCCATGCAATATGAGTAAACAGAACGACAGGAGCGATAACGGTGGTGGGGGTGGCAGGCCCGCCACCCCGCACCTAGACACTTC
Organism: Procambarus virginalis; assembly: GCA_020271785.1. NCBI lineage: Eukaryota > Metazoa > Arthropoda > Malacostraca > Decapoda > Cambaridae > Procambarus > Procambarus virginalis. The sequence goes on along the minus strand of WNGS01092488.1, from coordinate 45,703 downwards.
TTCACACCCTGGCTGCCCAATTCAAACTAAACTCTCTTGGCGGCTAGAGAGGCTCACATGCCCATATTTCTCCCCTACCTTGTCTTGACCAATCAGCAGGAAGCCGGCACTGGTCCTGATGCCGCTTCCAATGACAGCTTTTCGCGCCAAAACTCGGCATAGGAGTAGAGGTGCTTAGACCAATCACACGGGCCCCTCGCCTGTGGCGTGGCGTGACGTCACAAGGAGGGTGAGGCCTAACACAACGTCTCAATGTCTCCCTTGGTGGGGGGAGGCAGCGTTCGCCCCACTGTCCCCCCTCCACCTCTAACGTTTTTGTTATACTACCCTCTCTGTTTCACAGAACAGGCAAATTTTGCTGTAATTCTCTCTACAGAGCAATCACAGACCTCTCATTAGTTTTAACTGACAGCATTTAACATAAGCTTTCATATGACACCCAACAAGTATATGTAATTTGAAAGCTTCAGTTTCTAGAGTCCCTAGAGCGACTAGCCTATTCTAGAAACTAGAAAACTAGCTGAGGAGATTCTACATCTCCTCACACTTGGCAAGTGTTCTGGGATNACAACAAATTTCACCAATAAACTCACTACAATTCAAACTACATCAATAAACTCACTTCAACAACACACTACACCAATAAACTCACTGCAACAACACGCTACACCAATAAACTCACTACTACAACACACTACCCCAATAAACTCACTACTACAACACACTACACTAATAAACTAACTACAACAACACACTACACCAATAAACTCACTACAACAACAAACTACACCAATAAACTCACTACAACAACAAACTACACCAATAAACACACTACAACAACAAACTACACCAATAAACTCACTACAACAACAAACTACACCAATAAACAAACTAAAACAACAAACTACACCAATAAACTCTACAACAAAATCAATAAACCACTACAACAACAAACTACACAAATAAACTAACTACAAGAACACACTACACCAATAAACTCACTACAACAAGAAACTACACCAATAAACTCACTACAACAAAAACTACACCAATAAACACACTACAACAACAAACTACACCAATAAACCACTACAACAACAAACTACACCAATAAACACACTACAACAACACACTACACCAATAAACTCACTACAACAACAAACTACACCAATAAACTCAATACAACAACAACTACACTAATAAACTCACAATAACAACAAACTTCACCAATAAACTCACTACAATTCAAACTACATCAATAAACTCACTTCAACAACACACTACACCAATAAACTCACTACAACAACACGCTACACCAATAAACTCACTACTACAACACACTACCCCAATAAACTCACTACTACAACACACTACACTAATAAACTAACTACAACAACACACTACACCAATAAACTCACTACAACAACACGCTACACCAATAAACTCACTACTACAACACACTACACCAATAAACTCACTATTGCAACACACTACACCAATAAACTCACTACAACAACAAAATGCACCAATAAACTCACTACAACAACAAACTACACCAATAAACCCACTACAATAACAAACTACACCAATAAACCCACTACAATAACAAACTACACCAATAAACTCACTACAACAACAAACTACAAAAATATACTCACTACAACAACAAACTACACCAATAAACACACTACAACAACAAATTACACAAATAAACACACTTCAACAACAAGCTACACTAATAAACTCACTACAACAACAAACTACACCAATAAACACACTACAACAACACACTACACCAATAAACACATTTCAACAACAAGCTACACCAATTAACTCACTACAACAACACATAACACCAATAAACACACTACAACGACAAACTACACCAATAAACCCACTACAATAACAAACCACACCAATAAACACACTACAACGATAAACTACAACAATAAACCCACTACAATAACAAACCACACCAATAAACTCACTACAACAAAACACGACACTAATAAACTCACTACAACAACAAACTTCACCAATAAACTCACTAGAAAAACAAACTACACTAATAAACTCACTACAACAACAAACTACAGCAATAAACCACTACAACAACACACTACACTAATAAACTCACTATAACAACAAACTTCACCAATAAACACACTTCAACAACAAACTACACCAATAAACTCACTACAATAACAAACTATACCAATAAACCCACTACAATAACAAACTACACCAATAAACTCACTTCAAGAAAACACACTTCACCAATAAACTCACTACAACAACAAACTACACCAATAAACTCACTACAACAACACACTACACCAATAAACTCACTTCAAGAACACACTTCACCAATAAACTCACTACAACAACAAACTACACCAATAAACTCACTACAACAACACACTACACCAATAAACTCACTACAACAACAAACTACACCAATAAACTCACTACAACAAAAACTACACTAATAAACTCACTACAACAACAAACTACACCAATAAACACACTACAGCAACAAACTACACCAATAAACTCACTACAACAACAAACTACACCAATAAACACACTACAACAACAAACTACACCAATAAACTCACTACAACAACAAACTACACCAATAAACACACTACAACAACAAACTACACCAATAAACTCACTACAACAAAAACTACACTAATAAACACACTACAACAACAAACTACACCAATAAACCACTACAACAACAAACTACACCAATAAACTAACTACAAGAACACACTACACCAATAAACTCACTACAACAACAAACTACACCAATAAACTCACTACAATAACAAACTACACCAATAAACACACTACAACAACAAACTAAACCAATAAACTCACTACAACCTACCTTGAGGATACCTTGAGGTGCTTCCGGGGCTTATCGTCCCCGCGGCCCGGTCATCGACCAGGCCTCCTGGTTGCTGGACTGATCAACCAGGCAGTTGGACGCGGCTGCTCGCAGCCTGACGTATGAGTCACAGCCTGGTTGATCAGGTATCCTTTGGAGGTGCTTATCCAGTTCTCTCTTGAACACTGTGAGGGGTTTGCCAGTTATATCCCTTATGTGTAGTGGAAGCGTGTTGAACAGTCTCGGGCCTCTGATGTTGATAGAGTTCTCTCTCAGAGTACCAGTTGCACCTCTGCTTTTCAACGGGGGTATTCTGCACATCCTGCCATGTCTTCTGGTCTCATGTGATGTTATTTCTGTGTGCAGGTTTGGGACCAGCCCCTCTAATATTTTCCACGTGTAAATTATTATGTATCTCTCCCGCCTGCGCTCAAGGGAATACAGATTTAGGCTCTTTAGTCGGTCCCAATAGTTTAGATGTTTTACCGAGTGGATTCTAGCAGTAAAGGATCTCTGCACACTCTCCAGGTCAGCAATTTCACCCGCAGTGAAAGGGGCTGTCATTGTGCAGCAGTACTCCACTCTAGAGAGCACAAGCGTTTTGAAAAGTGTCATCATCGGTATAGCATCTCTAGTGTGAAAAGTTCTTGTTATCCAACCTGTCATTTTTCTTGCAGTTGTGACGGCTACTTTATTGTGTTCTTTAAAGGTAAGGTCTTCCGACATGAGTACACCCAGATCCTTTACATTGCCTTTTCGTTCTATGTTATGATTTGCCTGAGTTTTGTACGTGGTTTCAGTTTTTATATTTTCATTTTTTCCATAGCGCATGAGCTGGAACTTGTCTTCGTTAAACACCATATTATTTTCTGTAGCCCATAGAAAGACCTGATCTACATCTGACTGGAGGTTCGCCGTGTCCTCTATGTTGCCTACTCTCATGAAGATCCTAGTGTCATCTGCAAAGGATGATACAGTGCTATAGGTTGTGTTCTTGTCTATGTCCGATATAAGGATGAGAAAAAGTACTGGAGCAAGCACAGTACCCTGGGGGACTGAGCTCTTAACGGTTGACGGGTCGGATTTTATTTTGTTGACTATTACACATTGGGTTCTGTTGGTCAGGAAATTGTAGATCCATCTGCCTACTTTTCCGGTAATTCCTTTTGAGCGCATTTTATGGGCAATAACACCATGGTCACATTTATCAAAAGCTTTTGCAAAATCTGTGTAAATTACATCAGCGTTTTGTTTGTCTTCCATAGCATCTAATGCCATATCATAGTGGTCCAGCAACTGCGACAGGCAAGAGCGCCCTGTTCTGAAACCATGTTGTCCGGGGTTATGGAGATGCTGTGATTCCATGTATTTTGTGATCTTACTTCTTAGCACTCTCTCAAAAATTTTTATGATGTGCGATGTTAGTGCTATCGGTCTGTAATTTTTTTGCCTCTGCCTTATTTCCTCCTTTATGAAGTGGTGCTATCTCTGCTGTTTTTAGTATATCAGGAATAACGCCAGTATCTAGGCTTTGTCTCCACAGAATGTGAAGGGCCTGCGATAGTGGTTTTTTACAGTTCTTGATGAATATGGAGTTCCAAGAATCCGGGCCTGGTGCGGAGTGCATAGGCATACTGTTTATGGCTTCTTCAAAATCCAGTGGGATTTTACAAAATACAACAATACAACAACAACAACTACACCAATAAACTCACGTACAACAAAAACTACATCTAATAAACACACTACAAACAAACTACACCAATAAACCACTACAACAACAACTACATACTACTACAACACCTACTACTCATAAACACGAAACTCCCAAACCACTACAACAAACTACACCAGATAAACTACACGTACAAATAACACACTACACCAATAAACTCACTACAACAACAACT
>WNGS01092488.1:0-10170 GCA_020271785.1 Procambarus virginalis | reverse complement strand
AACAAACTACACCAATACAACAAATCACTCAAATACAAACCATATAATCCCACAAATACACAACTACACAAAAGCACTACAACTAACAAACAACAACTATCAACCAATACCACACTACAAATAACTCACTACACAATACCACACAAATCACAGTACAACAAACAACTACACACATAAACCACTACAACACCACAACTACACCAAAAATCAATTACAACAAAAACTACACCAAGAAACCCACTACAACATACAAACTACACCTAATACACACTACAACAACAAACTCAACTAATAAACCATTACTTAGCAACACAAAACTACACCAATAAATCCACACTAAGCAACAACAAACTACACCAATAAACACACTACAAACACAAATCTACACCAATAAACCCACTACAGCAACACAACTACACAAAAACACTCTACTACAGAACAAAAACTACACCAATAAACACTACACAAAACAACACACCAATAAACATCACTAATAAACAAACTACAACAGTAAACTCACTACAACAACAAACTACACCAATAAACCACTACAACAACACACTACACCAATAAACACTACATCAACAAACTACACCAATAAACTCACTATACGACAAACTACACCAATAAACCCACTCAACATAGCAAACTACACCAATAAGCCATACCCACCATCACATACAATACAACAACACTACACTAATAACTCACTACTAAACAACAACGATAACTAAACTAATAAACAACCACTACCACAACACCACAACAACACACATAATCACAACATACAAACTCACAATACATACAATGCAAAAACTACACCAATAAACACACTCACAACACACACACAAAAAACACACTAAACACACTACACCAATAACCACTACAACACAAACTACACTCATAAACACAACTACAGCAACATCTACACCAGTAAAATCAACTACAACAACACACAACATAACCAACACTACACACTAAGCTACACCAATAAACCCACTAACAACAAACACACTCACCATTAAACACACTAACAACAACAAACCTACACCAATAACTCACTCAATAACAACAACTCACCAATAAACTCATACAACAAGCAACTACACCATAAAACACACTACAACAGTAAACACACCTAAACCAACATACAAACACACCATAAACAACAACACAACTACACCAAATAAACTCACCTACAACAACAACAACTACACAAATAAACTCACAATACAACAACAAAACTACACCAATGAACTCACTACTAACAACGCACCAAACTACTAACAACAATACGCATAAACTCACTACAACAACAAACTACACGAATAAACCACACAATCAACCATAAGCACTACAATAACAAACTACACTCAATAACCACTACAACAACACACAACACCAATTAAACTCACTACACACAAACACACCATTAAAACTACTACACCAATAACTCAATAAACTACTAACACACACAACACCAATAAACACTACATAAACAAATACACCAAAACATACCACTACAACAATCAACAAACTATCACCAATAAATCTCTACTAGACAACAAACTCACACACTAAAATCAACCAACACTCACAAAACCACACTAAACGCCGTAACACAACTACACCAATACTCACTACAACAACAAACTACACCAATAAACTCACTACAATAACAACTACAGCCAATACACACTACACGCCCACAAACTCACACACAACACACTAACCAATAAACCACTACAATAAAAACTACACCAATAAACCCACTCAATAACACACTACACCACTAAACACCATACAAACAAACTACACTAATAAATCTCACTAGACAACACACACACCTAACACTAAAAACACTACATAATCACTACAACAACAAAACTACACTAAGAAACTCACTACAACAACAAACTACACCAATAAACTCACTACAAAAACAAACTACACAAATAAACTCACAACAACAACACACTACACCAATAAACACACTACAACAACAACACACTACACCAATAAACCCACTACAACAACAACAAACTACACTAATAAACTCACTACAACAACAAACTACACCAATAAACACACTAAAACAACAACAAACTAAAACAATAACACACTAAAATAACAACAAATTACACCATTAAACCCACTACAACAACAACAAACTACACCAATAAACTCTCTACAGCAACAAACTTCACCAATAAACACACCACAACAACAAACTACACCAATAAACTCACTACAATAACAAACTACACCAATACACTCACTACAACAACAAACTACACCAATAAACTCACTACAACAACAAACTACACCAATAAACACACTACAACAACACACTACACCAATAAACACTACAGTAACAAACTACACCAATAAACCACTACAACACTAAACTACACCAATAAACCCACTAAAATAGCAAACTACACCAATAAGCCACTACAACAACACACTACACTAATAAACTCACTATAAAAACAAACTACACTAATAAATTCACTACAACAACAAACTACACCAATAAACACACTACAACAACAAACTACACCAATAAACTCACTACAATAACAAACTACACCAATAAACAGTACAATAACAAACTACACCAATAAACTCACTACAACAACACACAACACCAAAAAACACTACAATAACAAACTACACCAATAAGCCACTACAAGAACACACTACACCAATAAACACACTACAACAACAAACTACACTAATAAACTCACTACAACAACACTCTACACCAATAAACACACTACAACAACACACTACACCAATAAACCAAGAAGCCACTACAACAACAAACTACACCAATAAACTCACTATAACAACAAACTACACCAATAAACTCACTACAACAACAAACTACAACAATAAAAACACTACAACAGTAAACTACACCAATAAACTCACTACAACAACAAACTACAACAATAAAAACACTACAACAGTAAACTACACCAATAAACTCACTACAATAACAAACTACACCAATAAACCACTACAACAACAAACTACACCAATAAACTCACTACAACAACACACTACACCAATAAACACACTACAACAACAAACTACACCAATAAACTCACTACAATAACAAACTGCACCAATAAACTCACTACAACAACAATCTACACCAATAAACTCACTACAACAACAAACTACACTAATAAACACACTAAAATAGCAAACTACACCAATAAGCCACTACAACAACAAACTACACTAATAAACTCACTACAACAACACACAACACCAATAAACTCACTACAACAACAAACTACACCAATAACCTCACTACAACAACACACAACACCAATAAACACTACAATAACAAATTACACCAATAAACCACTACAACAACACACTACACTAATAAACTCACTATAAAAACAAACTACACTAATAAATTCACAACAACAACAAATTACACCAATAAACACACTACAACAACAAACTACACCAATAACCTCACTACAACAACAAACTACACCAATAAACACTAAAATAACAAACTACAGCAATAAACTCACGAAACAACACACAAAACCAATAAACACTACAATAACAAACTACACCAATAAATCACTGCAATAACACACTACACCAATAAACACACTACAATAACAAACTACACTAATAAATTCACTAGAACAACACACTACACCAATAAACACACTACAACAACACACTACACTAATAACTACTACTGTGAGATTTTTCTCTACGCCTACCTCCCTTAGGAGGTGGACTACAAGTTTAAAGGCTGCTCTTGGCAGTTAAGCATGAGTCCAGTAGAAAAAGGAGAAGCGGGAGCAAACCGCCAGGCTTCCACCAGCAGGGGTGAAAACCTGTCCACAATAGGCCGCTGGTTCCTCCTAGTTAAACATGACGTTAAAACCAATAAAGGGTAGCCGACGGGTTCTCACAATCAAATTTTATATTTGTTGTGGCGCTATGAATTGGAATTCGAATTCCCAAGAGCACAGCCGTCATATCAAAGATTAAAACAACAATATCAATATATCAGAACATGGGAGTGGCACAGAATAGTTGAAGGTTGACATCAAAGACCGTTTTCTGTACAATAAACAATTTATTAATAACAAGAGACTAGACTACTACATTAAAACAAAAGAATGTCAATGACGTTACTCGAAGTCCTTCCTGTGACACTATCAATGACAGCTAGACACCAGCCCCTCGGACTGCATAATGAACTAACTCGAACATAAGCGTGCCCACAGAGGAATCAACAAGCAAGCAAGAACTAACAGATCTATAATCACAATTACAACAAATGACACAGTGAGTTCTGAAACACGTCTCCAGTAACCTCCTAACTGTTCTACGCCTCAGTGCAGTCTACACCTGCAATAGCGGTTGCAATGCAATCAAATCAGTAGCCTTTCAATGACATCAATAACTAATGGGTTCACTGGCAACTCCAGCACCCTTCCTCAAATTAATCTTTACGTTAATGTCCATCCAGTGGCACCATGACCAACAGCTAAATAGCAACCCTTGCTGTGTGGCTGCATACTGAACTAACCTGAACACAGGTGTGCCCACTGATGACGCAATATTGCAAATTCAAAGAAAAATATCACAGACTAAGTTACACCACAGCGAGTGATTTAATTACGTTAATGTCAATCCAGTGGCATTTGCAATACAGCTATTCAACAGCCCCTCGAGAAATGACAGCAGGCTCCATCCTGCTGACACTTCGGGCTGACAACATGAACTACTGACCAAAGTTGTCCACTGATGACACAAGCAAGCAATCAATAGTGACACGACTTAAGGTGTCAGCTACTCTAATCACGAACTTAAGGTCCTCCCGCCCAACAGGAGCGACCCCCGTAATCAGGTGGGTAGTCTAACAGTGACTCCCCCTATCACAACTAAAGTGAACAAAGTCAGGCAAGGTGGGATTCTGGGACACAGCTCCACTCATCCCTAAGTTACTTTACCCTCGTCACTAGACGATAACCAAAAGAAATTGCCTTAATCAATTACAACATTGATTATGTGAATAATGATGGAAATTGACTGATCACAGCAGTCAGCAACAAGTACTACTTTAATCACAACAAGTGTCTCACGCTAGACAACAACATGATAGTACTCTACGTTAACACAAGTCCTCTTGTCACAATAACTCAAACTCTTAAATTACATCACACTTGACTCCTTGCAAGTATTCAGTGATTAATTCTTAATTAAGGTCAAACGGACCACTAATTACATCCCAATTGAGTTACGTTAACTAAGCCTACCCCAAGTGGGTGGCTTCTCAACAGTCTGTGTATCATTAATTACTTTTACTTACTAATGAGTGCTAATTACCCTAATTAACCTCGAGCAATTAATTAACTGTCACCAGGACCGATAATTAATCATACATAAATACGTCTCACTCCGCACTGCCTAAGCAGGTCTCATCAAACACTGTGAATTCACGGAAGAGGAGTTAATTACTAATTAACAATGAGTGCAACTTAATCCACTGTCACCAGACAGAATATGATTAATATAACGTATTATGCTAACCCCATGACCTCGCTTTACCGAGTCATCTGAGTCCTCAAGACTCCAGACGTTAATTACTCCACTAATTATCATGAGCCACTAATTGCCCCAACCCTGAAAGGCAGTTAGTCTCGAGCAACTGACGTTAACACTATCACTGACAGACTCTGACAGATCCTCTCCCACTACGTGAATTCATGATGAGAATGCTAATTACATAATTAGCTAGAGTGGTCAATTAATTGTCACCGGAAACGTATTCCCACAAGCTCAAGTTCAACACTGTTCTCCCATAACAGCACTCACTCATTCAACAACTTCAAGTGTGCACCCCCTTATCCAGTTAATTACCCCTAATTAACTCACTGAATCCTCAAGTTCTCAACACAACTTAAAGAAACAAAGTAACCCTAAGGTTACATAGGTCACACATATAATGGCATGCAAACAACATAAAATAGCACTGCCCACATACGTTGCGACTACTGCAACTCGTTAATTACTATGCCCACACAGTATGACACACGGTTTTGCAACAATCAAGGTATCCAATCTTACTGTCCCTCTAATCTTGCAAACGTTGCAAAAGATCGCCCGATCCCGGTTGCTTCAGCAAGACAATTTACGTTAATATAAGACACCGTCGCTCTACGCGGACAGCTGGCACTAATTCTCCCATAATTAGGCAAATTAACTAATTGCTCGCTCTCATTAAGTGACTGAGAATTTCCCTGAATACTCAAAGGGTCCCCTTAAATCCTCAACACAATTCCTAGGACAGTAATAACGTATACCTGATACCACTGCACAAACCTGCACATAATGATACCGTCAGCATGCCCCCCATGCTAATGACATCATTAGGCAATCAGTCAGCGATCACATCTACTGACTCACCACACAACACATACAACAACATGCAAATGAAACACATGGAAATGGCCTACATAAACAATGAAATTAATCACCAGGAAATATACAGACCTCAGGATATCCACTAATAACCCTGCCCCACGGGCCTGCTTAATTAACTCTAACCTGGCCTAATTACATAATGAGGTACCATGGCACTAACCAAGGCTGGACGATTATACAGAATCGACAGACTGGATCATTTATATGATGATTTTCTACACTGACTGGTCCCAACTCTAGTCAGTCTACACACAACAATATATCTACAGATATATAATTATATCACTACATGATTTACTGTGACAATTTCCCTCTCCAGGTACTGCCCCACAGTCACCTGGGCGTGCCACAGACGGGTGTCTCAGCTGCTTCCCTAGCCTGGCCGGGCTAGGGGCCCACACAACTTTTCTCTTATTCTCTTTTAACTGAGACCCTGTTATACACTGTTAAAGTACTCACGTTTCCGTCCACACATTTCCTCATTTCCCAGGTCCTTACCACCTGGCTGTCAACACTTAGCTTGCTCCTCGTGCGTCGACAAGATGTGGCCTTAGGCTGTCCTGGGAATGTGGCCAAGGGGGTGGCAAAGGTGGTGGCCAACATGTGGCCACTGCGTGGCCTTCAGGAGGGTGGCCACGGGTGGCGCGTGACGTCACAGCACCCCCACCACACGGGCTGCTCGCGCGGGGTAAGGGGGTGGGTGGTGGGTGGGTGGGGGGGGGTGGCGGGGGTGGCCCGGGGCGCCTGGGGGGGTTACACACATGTGGATGGGGAATCACCACTACCCCCCACACACTAGAGCATGACTCGCTCTTACACTGGGGTGACACTGCCGGCGTCACCTCCCCATGGACGACGTCGGGCGGAATTCAAAGTCCAAGTCCCAGTTTCTCGCAAATTTGGGCTTCGACACACCAGGGTGGCTGGAGTGCCATGCAATATGAATAAACTGCACGACAGGAGCGATAACGGTGGTGGGGGTGGCAGGCCCGCACCCCCCCACCTAGACACTCTTCACACCCTGGCTGCCCAATTCAAACTAAACTCTCGGCGGGCTAGAGAGACTCACATCCCCATATTTCTCCCCTACCTTGTCTTGACCAATCAGCAGGAAGCCGGCACTGTTCTCATGCCGCTTCCAATAACAGCTCTTCGCGCCAAAACTCGGCATAGGAGCAGGGGTGCCTAGACCAATCACAGGCCCCTCGCCTGTGGCGTGGCGTGACGTCACAAGGAGGGTGAGGCCTAACACAACGTCTCAACGTCTCCCTGGTGGGGGGGGAAGGCAACGTTCCCCACTGTTCCCCCCCCCCCCACCCGTAACGGTTTTTGTGTATACTACCTCTCAAATCTCTCTGTTTACAGAACAGGAAAATTTTGCTGTAATTCTCTCTACAGAGCAATCACAGACCTCTAATAGTTTTAACTGACAGCATTTAACATAAGCTTTCATATGACACCCAACAAGTATATGTAAATTTGAAAGCTTCAGTTTCTAGAGTCCCTAGAGCGACTAGCCTATTCTAGAAACTAGGAAAACTAGCTGAGGAGATTCTACATCTCCTCACACTACCTCCCACTAAAGAATATATTTTCCTGCAAGGAAAATACATTCAAAACACCAGCTAGTTTTCTGCACACACCTGCCCAACAGGTGTACTAGCTAAACAAGTGTGTAGTGTGTAACTCTGTTTCCTATACATCACTGGCCTGAGGGTCCCTGTGCACTACCACCGGATCACCCTGGTGGTGCTGCCTGACCTTGGAGTGGCAACATGTTCGGCTCTAGCTCTGGTCCTGGCCGGTTCAACACCTCGCAACCATTTCCATCACTGAACCTCCCATTTCCATCCTCGGTCTGTGTCATACTGGACACATGAGCAACACATTGGTGTGGCCTTACCGGTGAAGTACTTCTTACCTCCCTCAGCCTACTAAGAACTTACTGTCAGTTTTCCACCTGACATTGCAACAAGTTGACAGGATCACCCTACCTGTCCAACTGTCAAACACAGCCGGTCTTGCTCTACCGACTGAACTATCTGGGAGAAAGCCCTTCTACAAGCACCTACACTCACCCTACTGAGCTTGGGTCTCTCCCTTGCTTTTCCTCGGTCTCGCTCCTCTAACAAGGACATGAGCGAAACTCTTGACATCTGTCAAACTCCCCGGTCCGTTTCTACCTGGACCTAACTTGGAATGTGATCAGCATTCCCTCTGCAGATCTACTATAACCCTTTACCAAGGCAATCCTTAAAGAACAAATCATTATGCTGCTGGAGATCTGAACCATGGAAAATCACCAGCCCAAAATGACCTTTGCCATCTTGCATTTTCAGCCTTTCTTCAAAAGGCGATCGATGTATGCATCCATCGAATCGTCTTTCTCAGTACTGCCATGCTAGGCATCTTTACCTTCATACCTTGTCACCAGGTTAAGTGCACTAGGGTGGGCTTGCTTCCCTTCCCTGTGTGAGATTGCCCCCTTGCAATCTGCTCTTGAGCCAGCACTGACTTGCTGCGCTCTCACCATCAGGCTCGAACTCGGCCTTGCTGTCACCTCTGAAAATGGGAGCCTCTGCTCAACCTCTCCAGTCGGGAGCCTCTGCTCAACCTCTCAAGTGACTACCATGAATTCTTCCTGGGGTTGTACAGTCCCCACTCTGGCAAGAATTCCCTCACCTGTCTAACTACAGATAATTACTCTCCTTTCTCTAAAGAAGACAACTCGGATCCTTAGCTGGTGGCGCGACCTCCCACTAAGATCCTAAGGTGTATCTAACAACTACACTCTAATGACACCCTTGACAACTACACTGTCGTCCAATGAGACCTCTCACGCTTGAGGTCACTTCTAGAAGCTTCGTCTACCCTCAGGTAGGTGGTGTCTTGCACCTCAGGCATATCCTGAGTGCACCCCTTGCAACACTGTTGCACGCTGGCTTGGTGTCCACGACACCTGCTGCTGAGCTGACCCCACTCACTCACGAGTGTGTCAATGTCCCCTAGCTAGCAGCCACGAAAAGCCAGACAGATTTCACCATATACCATGAAATACCTCTTTCCTACAGTGTGTGTGGTGTGTGTGTACCTGTGTGTGACAACCGTGCAAAAACATACCTTCAACCATCCTGGTCCACATTGTTCTGTAATGATAACTTTTATGTTACTTTAAAAATCAATGAGACTGCCCTGCATGGGCTCGAACCCAAGTTGCATAGCCCCACGTTGGGCGCCAGCTGTGAGATTTTTCTCTACGCCTACCTCCCTTAGGAGGTGGACTACAAGTTTAAAGGCTGCTCTTGGCAGTTAAGCATGAGTCCAGTAGAAAAAGGAGAAGCGGGAGCAAACCGCCAGGCTTCCACCAGCAGGGGTGAAAACCTGTCCACAATAGGCCGCTGGTTCCTCCTAGTTAACATGACGTTAAAACCAATAAGGGTAACCGACGGGTTCTCACAATCAAATTTTATATTTGTTGTGGCGCTATGAATTGGAATTCGAATTCCCAAGAGCACAGCCGTCATATCAAAGATTAAAACAACAATATCATATTCAGAACATGGGAGTGGCACAGAATAGTGAAGGTTGACATCAAAGACTGTTTTCTGTACAATAACAATTTATTAATAACAGAGACTAGACTACTACATTTAAAACAAAAGATGTCAATGACGTTACTCGAAGTCCTTCCTG
>WNGS01092484.1:7500-13260 GCA_020271785.1 Procambarus virginalis | reverse complement strand
GGTTGCGTAGGTAGGTTGGAATAGGGGAAATGTAGGCAAAAATGGCTTTGGCGATGCTATGATGCACAACATTTGGTATATTTGGTGGAATTGCCATAAATTAGGTCGAATTTAAGTGGCATAGCTTAAATTTCACCAACTTGAATTAAATCTAGGTTTGAATATGCTAGGTCAGGTTAGGTGAGGTCGTGTAGGGATGGTCATATATATATATCTTAGGGGTAATGAACTAGCATGTTTATGAAATAGTGTAAATTTTCCTATTTGGGGTTCGAGCTATATGACCAACTCATGTAATGTTTGGAAAGAGGTGAGATAGGCTTGTATGTGAGGATATGGGATGCTCATATTAGTTAGTTTAGCTTTTGCTAGGTTGAATTTAGTCAAATTTGTGTAGTATAAGTATATTTTTGATAGATTTAGATGAATTTAGGTTTTAATAGGATGCATTTTGATAAGATATCCAAATTTGCTTAAATTTATCATAGAAAATACTGACTTCACCTAACCCCACCTGCCCTAACATAACTAAGCTAGAACAAATAACTCTGTTAGATGGTTTGCATAAATAAATATCGGTGGCCTGATGGAGAGGATGTAACAAGGAAGGTATGAATAAGACATTAAAACAATGGACATATGTTAGATGAATAATTTAGCACTAATAATGTTGAAATATTAATGGAAAATGAATGTGTTTTATATTGAGCTCATAGGAAGTCATATGTACCATTTTTTATGTGAAATTCTGACTTTTGGGGAGTTGGTTGAACTTAGCATATTATAATTAATGTCCTAAATATACCTAGTAAAATATCATGCAAACTGTGTATTGTTTGACCTAGTTTGTTGTGTTTGTATTTGTACATATATAGCACAGTTAATATACTTGTGTATTAATTGTGCAGATTATGCATTTTGCATAAGTTGTATGATTATTGCAATTATGTATTGATTATATTCCTATAAATTGTGTATTGTTTTGTGCAAGTTGTATGTATTAATTGCATAGTTTTTTGTATGTGTATTTTGGAAATTGTGTAGTTGTGTATTTAATGAATATGTGCTTTTATGTATTGTTCATATTTTGGTAAGTTGTGTATTGATTATATTTTTCAGCAAGTTGTGTAAATGTCGCAATTGTATTTGTGTAAATTGTGTATTTATGCTAGTTGCGTATTTTCATATTTGGGGTAGTTATGTATTGTACGTATTTGTGCTAGATATGTATTTGTGCAAGTTGTGTAATAATTATGAAACGTGTAATATTTGTGAAAGTAGTGTATTAATTGCGCATGTTGTGTAATTGTATATGGACGAATTGTTTATTTATACCTTTGTGTATTGATTGTCATTGTGCAAGTTGAGTAATTATATAGCAAGTTTTCTTGTATTAATTGTGCAAAGATGTAAAATAATTACACAAATTGTGCAATAATTGTCCATGTTTTATAATAATTTTTGTGCTAATGGTGCATTTATGCAAGTTGTGTTTTTTAATTTGTTGAAGTGGGGCTGGTGCAACTGTATTTTTGTGAGCAAATTGTGTATTTTGTGTAAGCTCTTTAATCTAAAAAAAATAGATCTTCATGGTGTAAGTGTATTTTGGTTTATGAGACAATGTGTGGGTATTTTGCGAAAATTATGTTTGTGAAATTGTGTAATTTTAGTGAAAGTGCATTTTTGATTGTCTAAATGCATAAGTATTTTGATATAATTGTGCAAATACCATACTTCGTGTAAATGTCATACTCTGAGTGTACATACAATATTGTGTAAATGGTATATTTTGTGGGCAACTGACATATTTTGTATGTAAATGACATATTTTTGTCTATAAATGCCATTTTTGTGTGATGGTATATTGAGTGTAACTAATATATTTCATGCATAAATGGTTTATATGGTGTGTAAATGCTGTATTTTCTGTGTATGGCATAAAGTGCATCTGATTAATGGGGAAATGGTGGCAAAAAACTAAGCTATTTTCTATGAATGTATAGGTTGTGGAGTATGTGTAGGAATGTATGCTTGTATTTGTGACTGTTGGTTTAGAAGAAGTTACCTGATTTGCGTAGCAAGACTAGGATTTTTTTGAGGTGTAGAAATGATTAGCCTATGAATATAGTGGTTAGCATCCAGCTGAGTTGCTAGATGGATGAATTGAGGTGCGACATTTGGATTGCTATTTGATGGATGTGAGGACAGTTGACTAGCCTATGAACACAACTACTAATCCGCTGTGCTGCCAGATGTGTGGTAACTACTTGTGGATTATAGTACGATATCTAGCTATAGGGTTTCATAATTGCTGTTGTGTATAAAACTAGAATGAGAGCTATTTATTAAAACTATTATTGTAAACTATTATTTTAAGTGAGATCCCTTGGTTGTTTTAAGCATAAGGTGGACATGAATATGAATGAGATTGGGTGAAAATATATAGAAGCTGCCTCGTATGGGCCAATAGGACTTCTGCAGTTGCCTTTATTCTAATGTTCATCTTACCTGCTATGCTGCCAGATGTACGATTCTGCTTAAATTGCAGTACGACATTTGGGTTTCTGTTATACTTTTGCACTTATTACCGAATAATAATTACAGTTGTGGATGATTAAAATGTATATTCTTAAACCTCTGATTAGGTTAGGTGGGGATGGCTAGTCTAGCCATTTTGAATAATAACATCAAATACAGTACACATACAGGTAGGACGCTAAAGGCCGCATTGGTCATCTGGTGACGTCCTACATAGTTGACCAGTCAGGTGCTGTGATACCTTGACACTTATATGCTAATGGCCAGCAGTACCTTATCCCTATACCTGAGATCGCTTTTCGTGATGTCACTAAATAACATCAACTGGTCTGTAGAATGTATTTGTTTGTTTATAAATAATAAGTTAGGTTAGGTTAGGTTAAGTTAAGTTAGGTTAGGTTAGGTTAGGATGGTTTGATGGGGTTTATGAAATGAATAACAGAAAAATAGGAGCAATGAGCAAACATACGAGCTATTGTAGCTGAATATCGACTCTGATGACGCACAGAGTATAGGTGAGGTATTAAGCCTGATTGAGAGTTCACACTTATGTGTGAACCTCCTGGGATCCGCATTTAGCGCGTTGATGCCTCGCGCCGCATTAGGGATGATGACGTCAGAAAAGAAGGTGACTGCAGAAGGCTTGCTTTTGCTGAATGAGAATTTTGATTTGTTATATGCTACAGCAAGGTGTGGGGGAGGCATGTGTTTTTTTGATCGAATGTGAGATGTGCATATGTATTTATGCATTGAAGTTACCATGCCTGGCAGGGGTCTGTTTTCATGCAAATGGATGATAGTGGGTTTTCATTTTTATTTGCCCTATGATCAATAAACGATCCTTGAAGACAAAGCTTAAATTACATTCTCCAGAAAGGCGAAGAAATAGATGTATCATGATAGAGCTGAGAATGATTGGACATGATAAAGGGGGATATTAATAGGCTACTAAATTATTAACACTACACAGAACATGAAACAATTGACATAAATTGGAATAAGTTTTAGATTTAGGAAAAAGACCTGGGTAAATACTGGTTCTGTAACAGGGTTTGAACTCATTTCTTATCTTAATATGAAATCTTAGCTATAAAATGATCTTAGACAATGGGAAACAGTACAGTAATACCTGATTGAGAAAAAAAAACGAGCATATAATGGTTAACGCTATTGCACATTAGGGTTGACAGAAGGCAGCATTTCAATCCCCCTTTGCTATAAATATTGAAAAAATGGAATAAATACACTATAACAGAAAACGGACTTAAAACAGGCAGATGGAGACGGGGTGACCATTAGCGATCCCTGAGGTAATGAAAATGATGGGGCCAGGAGCCGGCCTTTTAATCCCCAGGTAAGTTGATGACGTCATTGACCATTAGCGATGTCTGTGCATGGGTCACCGGAGCAACGAAAAAAGAGTACGCCGACACGGTGCAGTCAAATCTCACCGGGGCAACGAAAAAAGAGTACGACTATGCGGTGCAGGCGAAAAAAAGCAAAATTGCACCGCATAGTCGTACTTTATACTACTCGCGTGCCCCCCCCCCTCCACCACCCCCGCCCGCCATCTTCCCCCACCCTGCTACCTGGGCCTGACCCAGCCAGCCGCCCATCAACACACAGCCTACCACACACGGTGCCCAGGCCATGCCCAACTGCCCCAGGAGGGTAATGCTTGCCGTGTTACTCTCCACCTGGGAAGGAGAGGGTGCACTCAGTGGGCAGCCAGGCGTCATCACATCTAGGCATGGCACATGTCGCACCTGACACACAACCTCTTTCCAGCCAAGAAGATGACCACCCAAGAGGAAACTGTCAAGTGTGTGACAGACGGTATCGTCTCAATTCAAATGGAACTGTCCGCTATCATACTGTCAATTCAGGTGGTTTCTAGGGTCTAGGCGCCTGCCCGGGCAGCAACGATGGACAACCTGCTGCAGGAGCGAGGAACAATACCTCCCTCAACTTCATTTCAGCAGATAATCTGCTTGAAGCAGTCAAAGCGACGTCCGCCAGGACCTTGCCCCACATCCCCAAGGCTGCCCGTCACCAAGCAGCAGCCAAACTCACCAGTCTGCTGACAAAGGTCAACAATGCTCCCAGAACCTCTGCATCGTGGCACAATCTCCTTCTATTTGGGAATGCATGCCTAGCATTACCGCCCAGGAGAGACAAGTCATTAGCAACCTCTGTAATCAGGGCACTTAATGAATTCCCCAGAGCAGACAACCTAGTCCGCCTCCCCCCTCATGCCAAGAACACCAGCCGCAGGACGGCCAAACATAACTCACCTGAGAACCACAAAATGAGAGCACAGATCAGCAGGAAAATAGAAGAGGGCAATACCACAGGTGCCATCAGAATCATGACCAGCGATGACACTATTGCCCCCAGGAACGCCACGACAGCAGAGGCTCTTCAAGACAAAACCCACGCAGAGCCCCAGACAGCAGCAGGGATCCCCAGGAAAACAATGTTGGCATAGAACCCTTGACTGTTCGAGAATCTGAGGTGTACAAAGCAGCCATGTCTTTCCCAACAGGTTCAGCAGGGGCTTTACAGGTCTAAGACCCCAGCACATCAAACAAATGCTGAACCCGGTGCTTGGAGATGCTGCAAAGGACCTTCTAGTGGAACTTACCAGATTCTCCAACATGTGTTGGCTGGCGGCATCCCTGAGGATATCAGGCCTGTCTTTTATGGAGCAGCACTCTGTGCTCTAAAGAAGAAGGATAGGGGTATCAGGCCCATTGCCGTTGGCAACACCCTCCGACGCCTCGTAGCTAAGGCTGCAGTGAGATCTATCAGCCAGGAAGCAGCCACCTTCCTGAAACCTCATCAGCGGGGTTGGGATTCCCCTAGGTTGTGAAGCTGCAGCACATGCAGCGCGGGCTTACATTGCTGATCTCCCGGACCAGAAGGCACTAGTAAAGCTTGACTTCAAAAATGCTTTCAATCAAGTCAGACGAGACGCTGTCCTCAGGCTGTACACAACCATTTCCGTCCCCTTTACCCGTTCATCCGATCGTGCTACAGTGGGGACTCTAAGCTTCTTTTTGGGGAACATGAAATAAACTCCTGTGAAGGTGTCCAACAAGGTGACCCCTAAGCACCCCTCCTTTCTGCCTAGCTATCAAAGAGGTCACTGATAGTCTGACAAGCGAGCTAAACATCTGGTACCTGGATGATGGCACTCTCGCTGGAAACCCGGAAACCATT
>WNGS01092484.1:0-2500 GCA_020271785.1 Procambarus virginalis | reverse complement strand
TACCCAGGTCTTTTTCCTAAATCTAAAACTTATTCCAATTTATGTCAATTGTTTCATGTTCTGTGTAGTGTTAATAATTTAGTAGCCTATTAATATCCCCCTTTATCATGTCCAATCATTCTCAGCTCTATCATGATACATCTATTTCTTCGCCTTTCTGGAGAATGTAATTTAAGCTTTGTCTTCAAGGATCGTTTATTGATCATAGGGCAAATAAAAATGAAAACCCACTATCATCCATTTGCATGAAAACAGACCCCTGCCAGGCATGGTAACTTCAATGCATAAATACATATGCACATCTCACATTCGATCAAAAAAAACATGCCTCCCCCACACCTTGCTGTAGCATATAACAAATCAAAATTCTCATTCAGCAATAGCAAGCCTTCTGCAGTCACCTTCTTTTCTGACGTCATCATCCCTAATGCGGCGCGAGGCATCAACGCGCTAAATGCGGATCCCAGGAGGTTCACACATAAGTGTGAACTCTCAATCAGGCTTAATACCTCACCTATACTCTGTGCTTCATCAGAGTCGATATTCAGCTACAATAGCTCGTATGTTTGCTCATTGCTCCTATTTTTCTGTTATTCATTTCATAAACCCCATCAAACCATCCTAACCTAACCTAACCTAACTTAACTTAACCTAACCTAACCTAACTTATTATTTATAAACAAACAAATACATTCTACAGACCAGTTGATGTTATTTAGTGACATCACGAAAAGCGACCTCAGGTATAGGGATAAGGTATTGCTGGCCATTAGCATATAAGTGTCAAGGTATCACAGCACCTGACTGGTCAACTATGTATGACGTCACCAGATGACCAATGCGGCCTTTAGCGTCCTACCTGTATGTGTACTGTATTTGATGTTATTATTCAAAATGGCTAGACTAGCCATCCCCACCTAACCTAATCAGAGGTTTAAGAATATACATTTTAATCATCCACAACTGTAATTATTATTCGGTAATAAGTGCAAAAGTATAACAGAAACCCAAATGTCGTACTGCAATTTAAGCAGAATCGTACATCTGGCAGCATAGCAGGTAAGATGAACATTAGAATAAAGGCAACTGCAGAAGTCCTATTGGCCCATACGAGGCAGCTTCTATATATTTTCACCCAATCTCATTCATATTCATGTCCACCTTATGCTTAAAACAACCAAGGGATCTCACTTAAAATAATAGTTTACAATAATAGTTTTAATAAATAGCTCTCATTCTAGTTTTATACACAACAGCAATTATGAAACCCTATAGCTAGATATCGTACTATAATCCACAAGTAGTTACCACACATCTGGCAGCACAGCGGATTAGTAGTTGTGTTCATAGGCTAGTCAACTGTCCTCACATCCATCAAATAGCAATCCAAATGTCGCACCTCAATTCATCCATCTAGCAACTCAGCTGGATGCTAACCACTATATTCATAGGCTAATCATTTCTACACCTCAAAAAAATCCTAGTCTTGCTACGCAAATCAGGTAACTTCTTTCTAAACCAACAGTCACAAATACAAGCATACATTCCTACACATACTCCACAACCTATACATTCATAGAAAATAGCTTAGTTTTTTGCCACCATTTCCCCATTAATCAGATGCACTTTATGCCATACACAGAAAATACAGCATTTACACACCATATAAACCATTATGCACGAAATATATTAGTTACACTCAAAATATACCATCACACAAAAATGGCATTTATAGACAAAAATATGTCATTTACATACAAAATATGTCAGTTGCCCACAAAAATATACCATTTACACAATATTGTATGTACACTCAGAGTATGACATTTACACGAAGTATGGTATTTGCACAATTATATCAAAATACTTATGCATTTGGACAATCAAAAATGCACTTTCACTAAAATTACACAATTTCACAAACATAATTTTCGCAAAATACCCACACATTGTCTCATAAACCAAAATACACTTACACCATGAAGATCTAATTTTTTTAGATTAAAGAGCTTACACAAAATACACAATTTGCTCACAAAAATACAGTTGCACCAGCCCCACTTCAACAAATTAAAAAACACAACTTGCATAAATGCACCATTAGCACAAAAATTATTATAAAACATGGACAATTATTGCACAATTTGTGTAATTATTTTACATCTTTGCACAATTAATACAAGAAAACTTGCTATATAATTACTCAACTTGCACAATGACAATCAATACACAAAGGTATAAATAAACAATTCGTCCATATACAATTACACAACATGCGCAATTAATACACTACTTTCACAAATATTACACGTTTCATAATTATTACACAACTTGCACAAATACACATCTAGCACAAATACGTACAATACATAACTACCCCAAATATGAAAATACGCAACTAGCATAAATACACAATTTACACAAATACAATTGCGACATTTACACAACTTGCTGAAAAATATAATCAATACATACTTACCAAAATATGAACAATACATAA
>WNGS01092478.1:0-15647 GCA_020271785.1 Procambarus virginalis | reverse complement strand
TTGTTGAAGAGCAAAGCAATTCTGCAGGGGCCTAAGGATCTGGAGGCTTTTTTGTGAATTAATGTCGGAATCTCCTCAAGGGGCACTAGACTGATGGTTTTATTTAAGGGAAAGGATTATCTCATTGACATCAGTGGAATTAGTAGGCTTTAGGTACAGAGACTGTGGATAGTTACCGGTAAGGTAGTCCTTAACCTCAGTACGGAAGAAGGAATATCATTTGCAAGGGATGGACCCAATGGAAGAGAAGAACCTATGAACTCAATAGCAGAATCAGATGCTGAAAGCTGACCATCGTTATTTGACAGGAGTGTTGGTTTGTTATTTAAAATCTTCTTTGATCCAAGATTTGTGAAATTGTGCTCCAAGTTTTTTTAATGTTGCTCTTTATTTGGGTAAATTTATCTTCGTAGTATTTAGTTTTGGCTCGTCTAATTATCTTAGATAGTAGTAAAGAGTAATTCTTTGAGAATTCTTTAGAGACGGTTCCTAGCCTATACTTCTTCTCAAGGTCATGTTTTTATTAATGGATTTAAGTATTCCCTTTGTAAGCCAGGGATTGTTAAGCCTTTTGGTAGTGACTTGTTTTGTAAGCATAGGACAGTGGGTGTTATAAAGGCTTAGAGTTTTCTGAAGAAAAGATTGTACTGCTAGGTTGATGTCCCATATGTTACCTAACTCTGATTCCCAGTTGACATTATCAGCAGCAGTTATAAAATTGCCTATAGCAGATTCATTGTGCAGCCTAAAACTTATCTCCCTTGACTCTAGAGGTGGTTTGTTAATGGTAGTTAGAGAAATGTGGGGTAATGGTCTGTAGTACTGTCGGTGATTATACCTGAAGTAAGCGGAGAGGTTATGTTGGTCCAGATGTGATCTAGAGTCGTGGCTGTACTATCAGTGATTCTGATAGTGGTAAGACACTCGCCTGGCGTTCCGCGAGCGCTATGTCATGGGTTCGTATCCTGGCCGGGGAGGATTTACTGGGCGCAATTCCTTAACTGTAGCCTCTGTTTAACGCAACAGTAAAATGTGTACTTGGATGAAAAAACGATTCTTCGCGGCGGGGATCGTATTCCAGGGACCTGCCCGAAACGCTACGCGTACTAGTGGCTGTACAAGAATGTAACAACTCTTGTATATATCTCAAAAAAAAGTAAAGTCAGCTAGGATGTACCGGTTGCGGAGTACGGGCCTCATGCTTCTTGCTTTATGCTCATTCACGCCTGTTCAATTTACTTTCTGGGTTTACATTTACGGTCGTTTAACTAATACTGGACGCTGTCTTTTCACTACTTCCCTTAGTTCCCGCTGTGGAGGCGTCCGTTCGTGCTAGGAGTTAGGACTTTTGTATCTGGCAGTACCTTTGCCAGGCTTCTAAGTCCCCCCCTCTCAGTTATGCTTGGGACTTTATTCAAATCTACCATTCCTGCCTCTCGCAACAGGTGCAGCATCCAGTTAACCCCACTCTTGCAGCCTCGCTGATACCAGTACGCGTTTGGTGTGGGCCCACCACAACCGTGCCGTTCGTTGCCTTACACGTTACCACTGCATGCCAGCTTCTGCCCCCTCTTACTGCCTTAATACTTCCAGATCCACGGTAGAACGCGCACGAGGAACACCATGAATGATCGAGGACCACGTGGTGGGGCCCGAGAGGCGGACCACTGATCACGTGCCACCACGAGAGGTATCCTGGGTGGCGACCTACATGCCACTAAGCCACCTCCCCCCCCCCCACATCCGTGGGACTCGCCACAGCGACAACGACCGACACGGGTCGACCCTGGGGAGTCGGCCTCTGTGTGGACAGCGTTCACTTTCCCACACCCGCCCTGGGGCCAGCCTTCCAGGACTGGTCTCTGTGAGGGCGGGTTCCAGCGACGAGGATATACACGGGATCGGACAGTCATTTGCCATGGTGGAAAGCACTCTCTACATGGGGTACAAACCCTGCAGTACGTACCCCTCCCAGGGTCACTGTCAGCGGGTTACCCGCCTCTCTACGCCCATAAATTTAAATAAATAAATAAATATGTTTATTCAGGTAAGGTATATACATAAAAGTGATGTTACATTAATGGATCGAATTATAGATAGAGCTAGTACATACAATGCCTAAAGCCACCATTACGCAATGCGTTTCGGGCAGGAAGAACATTAATATCTAGAACTTAATACTAATTGAGCATAAAGAATAAAATGTGTTGAGAACAAATACAAATAAAGATAAAAAAAAGGGGGGAACATGACTGAAAAAGCAGCACAAATACAAAAGGTTGACAAACAGCATTGATTAAAAAAAAATAACAGACATGGGTTGACAATAGAGTGGTAAGGTAGGTTACATGGAATTTATTAGGTAGTGTTTAGTTTTAATCTTAAACTGGTTGAGAGAGGTACAGTCTTTAACATGGTTGGGAAGGTCATTCCACATTCTGGGTCCCTTGATTTGTAGAGCATTTCTAGTTTGATTAAGCCGTACTCTTGGAATATCAAAACTGTATTTATTTCTGGTGTGGTGCTCATGGGTTCTGTTACAACCTGCAATGAAACTTTTGAGTTCAGGATTGGCATTACAGTTCAGCGTTTTATATATGTATGATACACATGAGAGAATGTGCAGTGACTTAATATCTAACATATTCAGAGATTTGAGTAGGGGTACCGAGTGATATCTGGGGCCAGAGTTGGATATTGTCCTAATAGCAGCTTTGTGTTGAGTAATTAGAGGACGTAAATGATTTTGGGTAGTAGAACCCCAAGCACAAATACCATAGTTGAGATATGGATAGATGAGGGAGTAATAGAGAGTCACCAGGGCAGGTCGGGGTACATAATATCTGATCTTAGAGAGAATGCCAACAGTTTTTGAAACTTTTTTGATATATTTAGTATGTGTCCCTGGAAATTCAGCTTGTGGTCAATGAGAACGCCAAGGAACTTACCATCTAATTTGTTACAAATTTGGGTATTGTTAATTTTGAGATTTATTTGATTAGAGGATTTATTGCCAAACAGAATATAGAAAGTTTTGTCAATGTTAAGGGTGAGTTTGTTGGCAGTTAGCCAAAGATGGACTTTATTTAGCTCAGTAATTATAAATAAATATAAATAAATAAATATGTTTATTCAGGAAAGGTACATACATAAAGTGATTTTACATAAGTGGATTTATAGATAGAGCTAGTACATACAATGCCTAAAGCCACTATTACGCAATGCGTTTCGGGCAAGAAAAACATTAATATCTAAAACTTAATACTAATTGAGCAAAAAGAATAAAATGTATTGAGAACAGATACAAATAAAGATAAAAAAAGGGGGGAACATGACTGAAAAAGCAGCACAAATACAATAGGCAGACAAACAGCGTTGAATAAAAAATAACAGACATGGGTTGACAATAGAGTGGTAAGGTAGGTTACAGGGAATTTATCAGGTAGTGTTTAGTTTTAATCTTAAACTGGTTGAGAGAGGTACAGTCTTTAACATGGTTGGGAAGGTCATTCCACATTCTGGGTCCCTTGATTTGTAGAGCATTTCTAGTTTGATTAAGTCGTACTCTTGGAATATCAAAACTGTATTTATTTCTGGTGTGGTGCTCATGGGTTCTGTTATAACTTTCAATGAAGCTTTTGAGGTCAGGATTGGCATTACAGTTCAGCGTTTTATATATGTATAATACACATGAGAGAATGTGCAGTGACTTAATATCTAACATATTCAGAGATTTGAATAGGGGTACCGAGTGATGTCTGAGGCCAGAGTTGGATATTGTCCTAATAGCAGCTTTGTGTTGAGTAATTAGAGGACGTAAATGATTTGGGTAGTAGAACCCCAAGCACAAATACCATAGTTGAGGTATGGATAGATGAGGGAGTAATAGAGAGTAACCAGGGCAGGGCGGGGAACATAATATCTGCTTTCTTTAGAATATCTGGAAAGGTTTGGAGTTCAAGTGACTTGTTGAAGAGCAATGCAATAGCAGGGGCTAAAGATCTGGAGGCTTTTTTGTAAATTAAAGTTGGTATCTCATCAAGGGCACTAGACTGGGTTTTAAGGGAAAGGATTATCTCATTGACGTCAGTGGAATTAGTAGGCTTTAGGTACAGAGACTGTGGATAGTTACCTGTAAGATAGTCCTTGACAAGCCCATGGGTTGTCAAGATATGGCGCTCCATCGACCCACCAAGGAAGCTGTCTACGTTAGCAGCATCTGTCTGTAGACCCGGACTGGTACCTTTTACGGCCACGGTAGCGAGCTGGCATGTTCCTCCTTATAGCAGCCAGCTCCCGCTCTGCCACCTCCCCTCCACATCCGTGAGGCTCGCAGCAGCGACACCGACCGACACGGGGTCGACCTTGTACATCCTACGTCAGGCGGGATGTTGTTGCTCTGCCACTTGAGGCCGCCTCGCGGCCAGCGGGCCTCGCCCTTCGGGGGGGGGGGGGTCCGGCCAGCTGGCCTGCGGTGGGGGTGCAGCGCGGTCCCCAAGTGTCCCGCTGTCCGCGGCTAATACTTTGCCCAGTCTAGGTGCTAGGTCAGGAAACCCTTCCACATATTCCTGGCCGGCCTCCGTTAAGGTTATGTGGCCTATTCACTCGATTAGCAAATAGGCAAATTCACTTGAATTACTGAATTTGTCTCTTGACTCTTATAACTAGTTTTATATAATTACATTGACATTAGGTTTCTGCAGAACGTGTTTACCATGTCACTAGGCTAAGCTTACTCAATTAATACGGGTGTACATTTTAAGTTAAATATTAGTACTCAGTAGACATGGATATGTTACATTTTAAGTTAAATATTAGTACTCGGTAGACATGGGTAGGTCACATTTGTTCCTACTTATCTACATGTTCTGCAGAATTTAATTTACCATCTCCAATTTGTAATAAACGAGCCCAAAACTTCTGGCATCTTTTTCCCCCTGAGCAGAAAATGGAATTATTCACAGAAACATACTGGAGCCTATCAGTAAGGTAAGATTTGAGGTATTGCAGGGAGTGTCCTCTGACTCCATAATGATGTAATTTAAGAAGAAGGTTTTGGTGGTTGACAGTGTCAAAAGCCTTACGCAGGTCCACAAATATCCCAACAGGGAACTCACTTTTATCAAGAGCTGCATGTATCAAGTTAATCATACTAATAAGTGCATCGTTATGCTTTTTTGGGTCTGAAGCCATATTGACAAGAGCTTAGTATATTGTGTTTGGCTAGATAAGAGTATAACTGCTTGTAGATCAGTTTTTCAAATATTTTTGACAAGTTTGGCAGAATTGATATAGGTCTGAAGTTGTTGACATCAGTACTGAGATCACCACATTTGTGGACAGGGGTTACTCTCGGTTTTTTTAGAATATCTGGAAAAGTTTGGAGTTCAAGTGACTTGTAGAGCAATGCAATGGCAGGGGCTAAAGATCTGGAGCCGTTTTTGTAGATAAGAGTTGGTATCTCCGCAAGGGCACTAGACTTAATTGGTCTTAAGGGAAAGGATTACCTCATTTAATGTATCTTCTTGCATGTAAATAAATACATGAATGAATAAATAAATTAATGAATGCATAAATAAATAAATAAATAAATAAATAAATAAATAAATAAATAAATAAATAAATAAATAAATAAAGTAAAATCGTTTGATTAATTCTAATGGTTGTAGGCGAGAACAGTTGTGAACACTGTTAGCGCACAAGTATATGAGCGCCCAAAATACTTATACTCAAAAGACATTTACTGACACGGATGTGGATTTTGACTTCATTCTTATTAATAAAATTACATATTAGGCGCTTACCTTTAATACTTATTATTACAAGGAATATAACTATAACATAATAAATGTAAAAGGAGTTTATCCAAAAAACTGGAAAAATCTGCTATTTAAATTGCCACTGCCAAGTCAAAAGTTTCATTTTCTGTGGGTTGGAAGAAAACGCACCACGTGGGGGCTTAATTTATTATTAATTATTATATAAATAATTACTTAAAATAATAATTATAAATTAATTACAAAATTAATTATTATATAAATTACTTACAAAGTAATTAATACGAAATTTATCACAAATTAGAATAATCATAAATGATTATTAATGAAGAACTTGCATGAAGAAGCATAGGCTAGTTATAACGACTAAATGGATAAATAAATACTGCCTCATAATGAATAGTGAATGAGCATAAAATATTATACAGCAAATAATGGATAGCCGTTATCATGCTAATGTAATTCAATTGCCGTGAAATCTGTAATTAGACTGCGGTAATTCCAGTTCTTGGTATCTTGGCTTATCACTTTGGGGGTTCCGTTGGAGCACCCCCATCCCGTGAGGGCCAGCGGCGCGGAACCCCCACCCCCGAAGGGCGAGCGGAAGCTGGCTGCGAAAGTGGGTACATGCCTTCTCGGTACCTTGGCCGGAAGCGTGCCCGTATGCCCGAGAGGCCATTAAAAAACAGTCAGTCTTACATGATCCTGACTGAAAAGGTACCATTCCGGGCCTACTGGGCAGATGCTGCGAGGAGACGCAGCTCGCTTGGAGGGCCGACGGAGTACCATCTTGACGAGCCGAGGAGCGGGAGGCGGGAAGCCCCCCGCCTGTGGACTGGGTGGAGTACATAGCGCCGGGTTTATACTCCATGTAGGAAGCGCCTGTCGCCGCGGGGAATGACTGGTCGTTCCCGTGTTTTTCTTCGTCGTAGTAGCCCGCCCTCACAGAGACCAGACCCGATGTCTGGCCCCAGGGCGGGTGTGGAATGTGAACGCAGTCCTCTCCGAGGCCGACTCCCCAGGGTCGACCCCGTGTCGGTTGTTGTCACTGGTGAGCCCGCGGGTGCTGAGTGGAGGTGTCCGCTTGGAAGCGGGTAGTTCGTCTCCCAGGATACCTCTCCCGGGGGGCATGAGAGCCGTGTTCCGCCTTTCGGGCCACGCCGTGTGTTCCTCGATCATCACAGGATTTCCTCGTCCTCGTTCGATCGTGGGTCTGGAAGTATCAAAGCAGTAAGGGTGGGCAGGAGATGGTGTGCCGAGTTAACATAAAAGGCAGAGGCCCAGTTACATGGGATCCGCACCATAATTTGACTGGCGGCTGCGAGTGTGGGCCAACTGTATGCGACACCTGTTGCGAAAGGCAGGAATGGTGGAAGTGGATGAAGCCCCAAGCATAACTGAGTGGGGAGTAACTGAAATGCCTAGCGTGGTACTGCCAGATACAATAAGTGCAACTCCTGGGAAGGGCACAGTGCAGCCGGAGTACTGTGGGGGCGCCTAGGGCTGCATATAGTGTGGCGAAGTCCGACTCGCCAAGCAGCGGGAGGTACCAAGGAACGCCAACAGGCCAGGTATGAGGGGTGTGAGGTGGCATGGCACTGCAGAAACACTTACGCTCAACAAGACGAATGAGAACTGTAATGAAATTATATTAAGAATGGTTAGAAAATGCGTTCTTCCCTTCTCTCGTGCAGATCCTCGTTTAGGACACTCCATCTGCAGCCTCGTCAGCTGTACCTAGCTGCGAGAAAGTGTTGGGCCAGGACATCAGGAGCTGGCAGAGCCCCAAGTGCATGCTCAGATGAACCACCACCAGCTGTGCCAACGGCTCCTGGATCGTCGTGTGGGACCCAGCAGCTGGGCTTGATATAATAAAGAATGACGAAGTGTAAGAAACGGCGGTCGTGTATAAATAGTTGGGTGACCGAGCATGCTCAGCTGCAACGCCACCAGCTGAGCCTACGCATCGGCTGGGACCTCAGCAGCTGGGCTCGTTCCCCTGGGGCGTGCTCAGCTACTCACCGCCAGCTGGCAAATATAATACAAGAATTAGAAATGAATAAAGAATGTCAAAATGCAAGGAACAGCAAACGTACGTGAATAAAGAGGGAGGCTGACAAGCTCGGCTGCAACAGCACCAACTGAGCCCTCTGGTGCATAAGATATGGTAATTAATTTACATACACATAAACAATGGATGTATATAAGGGCGTGCTCAGCTGGGCCTTCAGCTGCTGTGACACGGCAGCATATAAGTAATATAGTAGTAATTAATAAATCATAATGGCGAAAAAGCCTAACGTTAAATAATTAACAAATTAAATTTTTTTTACAATAACCGTAATGACTGGTTAATTAAATTTCATTACTAGGGCGCCCTCTGTTGAAAGACTGCCAGCTGAGCCTGTGGCTGCTGGAACATCGGTGTGGCCAGGTCAGCCGGGACTACAGCAGCGCGCTTGGGCCCAAAGGCATGCTCAGCTGGATCACCGCCAACTGTGCCATTAGCTGCGGGATCATCGGCTGGGACCACATCAGCCGTAACTCCCGCCACTGAGCTTGGCCACCAGCTGTGCTATCAGCTGCTGGATCATCGGCTGGTACCACATCAGCCGGAACTACAGCAGCTGTGCTTAGCCCCCCATGGGCAATCATAGCTGGAACACCCCAGCTGTGCCGCCCGCTGCTGGATCGTCGGCTGGGACCACGTCAGCCGGAACGACATCAGCTGAGCTTGGCCCCCAGGGGCATAATCAGCTCGGAAACGCCACCAGCTGTGGCATCAGGTGCTGGAACATCGCTGGTACCACAGCAGCCAGAACAACAGCAGCAGAGCTTGGCCCCGGGGTCGTGCACAGCTGGGACACCACCAGGTGTGTCATGGGCGTGCTGGATCATCGGCTGGGACATCAGCCGGAACTACATCAGCTATGCTTAGCCCCTCAGGGGCANGGTCAGGAAACAATCTTCGTCCTCATGGTTTTATTCTCCGCCAGTAACAACAACAACAAATCAGTACATGAAATATTGTTAACAAGATCATAAACAAAAGAGCATCTGCTCCAACATGCTACCTCCAACATCTGTAGTACTCAATCCCAACATTCCTCCCCTTTTAAATAAACTCTATCCCTACAGGTTAAGTCTATCAGGCGGTCGTATGACTCTTCCTGATTTTCTCAACGGGAGTCCTGACCTGTTACTTCTGGGAACATTCTTCTGAATTACTCCTTGTAGAGTCCATAGTTGACTGTATCCCCATACCCTCTGCTGCCCCTTGCTCTGCCTCACGGTCACCTGCAGGTGCTGCTATCCCTTCATTATTAGGATGGATATCACTAGTTGCCCCCACCCACCTGAAGGGTCTTCAAAATTCCCTGTGAACCTTGGCATGAGCTGATCGGCATGCCTTTTCCAATTAATGTTCCCAAAACTCTGCACTTGCACAGTGAAGTTCCTGCGGCCCAGGACTTCCCTAATTTTCCTTCCACCCAGGCTTTCCACTTCCAAAATTCCTTGCATATACTGCATCCCCTCATTAAACAACAATTCCTCTCCCTGAGCCAACTGACTGGCCAAGCTAGTTACCGATTTCTCTTTATTGGGGATCTGTCTTTACTGCTTCCATGTGCACTTTAAAGTGTCTATTAACAGTAATTCAGAAGGAGATTTACCAGTAGTAGAATGAACAGTTTTTCTTTGATTATATAAAATCTACAAAGCCTTGTATTAATAGTACCTCCGTAACCGCTTTAAACCTTCTTTCAAGTCTCACGCTCTCTCTGCTAGACCATTTGAAGAAGGATTATAGGGGGCAGGTGTTACATGTTTAATACCATTTTTTCTAAAAATCCTCCATTTCCACAGAAACAAAATAAGGAGCATTGTCTGAGACAATTATGTCTGGCAATCCAAAATTACAAAATGTTTTCCTTAGTAATTCACAAGTTACAGATGATGTGGTGGATTACACACACATGCACATCCAGAAATTTGGTGTATAATCCACCACCCTAGGTAATATTTATTATCCATAGGTCCCGCATAATCTACATGAAGTCTAGACCAGGGTTTTCCAGTGCATGGCCAAGAAAGTACTGGGGCCTGGGGTTTCTGATAATTCTTAAAGCAAATATGACAATTTTTTGTTACCTCAGCAATATCCTGGTCTATTTTTGGCCACCAAACCCAACTTCTAGCTTCTGCTTTCATAGCATTTATGCCATTATGGCCTACATGCAGCTGTTCCAAAATCTTACATCTCAGTTCCCCAGGCACCACCACTCTATTCCTATACAAAAGTACATCCTGGTGAATACTAAGGTCAGCCTTCACTGCAGCATACTCTGACAATAACAAATTATCATTCCAACCATATTTGACATATTTCAACAACAGACTTAATTTGGGATCTCTACCAGTTGCCTTCCTAATAGTCTGGAATGAAATATCCTCAAAAGACATAGCTTCCACCAGGTTAACATACTCCACTGGAATACTGGAATTTAATTCTTCTGTCACAGGCAATCTACTTAATGCATCAGCTACTACATTATCCTTGCCTGGCTTAAACTCTAAATCATACTCAAACTGTGAGAGTAGTAATGCCCATCTTTGAATTCTAGCATTGGCATTAACTGGAATTGCTTACCTCTGCCAAACAATCCTAGCAGGGGTTTATGATCTGTTCTAGCAAGAAATTTCCTCCCCAGCAGAAAATACCTCAGTTTCTTTACAGCAAATACCAAAGCTAAGCTTCTTTATCTAACTGAGAATAATTCTGTTCCGCAGGAGATAACTTCTTGCTAGCAAAATATACTACTTTATCCTGACCATCTACTTCCTGTAATAATACACAACCCACTCCTACTGGGGAAGCATCTACCTCCAGTTTTAATGGGAGTCTACCTGTAAAATTAGTGAGCACTGGAGAATTGATCAATTCCTGCTTAATATTCCTGAATGCATTTTCCTCTCTTGCTGCCCACTTAAATCTAGCCCCTTTTTTCAACAATTCATACAAGGGTGCTAATTTTGTTGAAAAGTTCTTCACAAACTTACAAAAAATGTAACCATCCCAACAAAAGACTGTACTTCCCCAACTGATGTTGGGGCTGGGGCATCTATTATAGCAGCTACATTTTTGTGAGAAGGAGTAAAGCCCTTACCTGAAATATGGTACCCCAGGTATTCAATGGCCTTGGTCTTCAACGTTGTTTTTCCCTTATTAATCTTCACATTGTGCTTTTGCAAAAGATTCAAAACTTGTTCTAATCTAGCATCATGCACTTCCTCATTCTCTCCACATACAATAATGTCATCTAAAAAACTAGCCACACCTTCAATGTTAACTAACAACTGGGACATGAATCTCTGAAAAATTGCTGGAGACGAGGAGAGTCCAAAAGGAAGTCTTTTATACTTAAATAACCCCTTGTGGGTATTAATCACTAACAATTTCTGGCTCTCCTCCTCTACAGGAATTTGCAAGTAAGCATCCTTCAGGTCAATCTTAGAAAAAATTGCTCCCTTGCAGACCACTGACAATAACTCATCTATCTTAGGTAAAGGGTACTTCTCACAGTGTATGCGGTTGTTCAGTTCCTTGAAGTCTGCACAGATTCTCAAGGATTTCCGATCTGCCTTCAACACTGGTACAATTGGGGCTGCCCACTCACTATGTGTAATTGGCTCTAAGATGCCTTCTGCCACATGCTTTTCCAGGGCTGATTCTACCAATTGCTTGTAATGAAACGGCACTGTTCTTGCCTTGAAAAATTTAGGTGAAGCCCCACTTTTCAGGTGAATTTTTGCAACCATGCTATTAATTGGCTTATCTGCCTCCACTGAATATTTATCTAACATTTGTTCGGCACTTTTAATTGTTTTAACTATCGACAATTCATCTAGGCCCGCCAAGAAAATTCCCACTTTTTCCATGAGATCCTTACCACATAGGCTAGGATTATGTGAATCCACTACATAAAAATCCTGGACAATTTCTTTTCCATTATAACCTACTTTTGCCGACACCTTGCCATAGACCTTAATCGGTACATTATCATAAGCACTTAAAGATTTTTTACCTGGTTTTACATTCAATTGCAAGGTATCTGCCCAATCTCTAGACAATGTTGACACTGCCGCACCAGTGTCCAGTTCCAAGGGAACTAACTTCCCATTAATTACAAAATTCACCACTTGTGACTTCACTGAACATACCTTTTCTTTCACCGAATATAGTCGGTTTTCCTCACCTGCAGCTTCTTCAGACGGTTTACCTTCCTCTACCGCCTTGACTACAGTACCACTACCTCTTCTTCCTGCATTACCTGGTCGTCTCCTCTCCCAGGCCTTGTTGTTCCTGTTCAGAAATTCCCTACACACTCTCTGCAAGTGTCCCTCCTTGTTACAAAAGTTGCATATATATGCACGAAACTTGCACTTGCTACTTATGTGCCTGTATCCACAGTGTTTGCATCTGGTCTGGCCCTGTACGACCATAATTTCCTGAGTAGAAGTCTTACTTCCAAAAGCCCTTTCCAGGTTCAATATCTTCTCGAGCACTGTCCATGAAGTCATCGATTGTAGATCCAAATTTTCTGCCACCAGGTTAGGGAAATAATCCTCCTTTTCCACTGCCATGAACAACTGGTCCCTAACCCTACCGTCCAACTGTGCTCCGAAGTTGCAGAGGTTAGCCAAAGCCTTCAACTCCGCAAATAAATCCTGTACTGATTCGTGCTGCTTTTTCGTCCTCTTCTGGAAATCCATCAAACTCCTGTGATATGATGGTTTCACCACATACTGACGTTTAAGCAGAGCAATCAGGTCTACATAGGTCTTCGTGTGTGGTAGCTCCGGTGCACACAAATTTCCGAGAACACTATATGCTTTCGAGCCCAGTGAAACTAAGAGTACCGCTTTCTTGTTGGCGTCCTCCTTAATCTCCCGGCACTGAAAGTGTGCTTCCAGCAGGCTGAGCCACAGGTCCAACGAGATCTTGGCAGTGTTTAACGGCTCCATTGACATGAGCGGCGTAGTCATTGTCACGGTGGTAGCACACTGTACTCGTATGCGAAGCGTCCACTCGTCCACACGACGTACCCTGCTCTCTCTTGATCCTCACACCACGTCTCATACCCAGGCTCTCTGCCTGAGATGTTTAATTCTCGTCGCCACTGTAATGGTTGTGGTCAGAGAAACAATCTTCGTTCTCATGGTTTTATTCTCCGCCAGTAACAACAACAAAACAAATATCAGGTACATGAAATATTGTTAACAAGATCATAAACAAAAGAGCATCTGCTCCAAACATGCTACCTCCAACATCTGTAGTACTCAATCCCAACAGTTACTATTGCTGTCTTTGAAGACCGGTTGTTTAATTTTAGCTGCCTTTAAGTTATTAACTAGGGCGGCTTGGATGCGCTAGTTAAAGTGCTATGGGCACTCGCCTCTTGTGTAAAGTTATTAAGTAAAGTCAGCTGGGATGTGCTGTTGCAGTCTTCTTATTACTTACTTGTTGTTTAGTTCTTTACGGGTAATAATTAACCATTATGTTATGCTGCCGATGTCCCAGCAGCTGCTGGCACAGCGGGTGGGGTTCCAGCTGAGTGTCCCGTGGGGGGCCACCACCACCCGCTGCTGTACTGCCTGATGTGGCCCCAGACGACGATCCGGCAGCTACCATGGGACACGACCCGTGGCTGATTATGATGTTGCTGATGTGGTCCCTGCCGACGGTCTAGCGGCCGATGGGCCAGCTGAGCACGTCCCCTGGGGGCCGAGCCCGGCTGCTGATGTTGTCTCAGCCGATGCTACGGCAGCTGACGGCCTGTCACGGCAGGTGATGTCCTGGCGGATGTGTTCCCCGCCGATGATCCAGCAGCCGAAGGCTCAGCTGGCGGTGTTCCAGCTGAGCATGCCCTTATAATTATTCATCAGGGGTACGGTAAGTTTCAGCTATTGGTAAGTGCCACAGGTTCAGGATCCGTCGTCGCCGTCCCTCAGAAATTTATTACCTTACTTTACGCCTGGTATTTGCTGCACATTTATGTTGCTTACTACTGGTTACAGATAGGTAATTTAACATTTTGGGCTAAATGTTTACAATTCGCCTACCACAATTTCATACTACATTTGATGTATTGCTCATGTTGCATGTTTATGTTACTTTGCTGTGTTTACAGTTTGGTTGTTTAACTGTAGCTTGGCCTTAAGTTAGTAACTACGGTCAGCAAGGATGTGCTAGTAGCGGTGTTACGGGCCCTTGCCTCTTGCTCCAAGATTTCCTGGCCCTGCATTTTGATTAGTTTCCCCGGAAATTTATATCAGTATTCTACGCTTAGCTCTGGCTACATATGTATGTGACTTACTACTAATTACATTAATGTTGTTTAGTTCTGCTCATTGCCTCGAAGCTACTACGTCAGGTCAGCTAGGATGTGCCAGTTGCCGTGTTACAGGGCTCACGCCTCTTGCTTCACGATTATCCAACCTACTGTTTTACTTTACAGATTTTACATTCTTGGTTGTTAGCTTTCGCTTCTCGCCGGTAAAGTTATTAAGTAAAGTCAGCTGGGATGTGCTAGTTGCAGTATTACGCCCCCCCCCCCCGGCCTCTTGCTTATGATTAGTCTGGCCCTGCATGGAGGATTAGTTCCCTCAGCATTCTCCGCATTTTACGTTTCGTCTTGCTGAATACTCATCTTACTCATTCCTGGTTTAAATTGTGTGTGTCACTCACGCTTCCCCCTTCAAGCTACTACGGAATTCAGCCGGGATGCGCGGTTGTGGTGTCACAGGCCACATGCCTCCTGATAAGTTATCTGGCCTTGATACGCTTAGTTCCCCCAGTCAAAACACATCATTGAACTCAAAAGCACTACTTCTGCTTTGCCATTAGGTTAATAAAAGTCAGCTACTGCGCATTAATCGCAGTGTTACGGCCTTTGTCTCACGCTTTAAGTTTTCTGGCCCAGCATTTACGATTATTTTCCAGATATTTATTACGGTATATTATGTTTAGCCCTAATTGCTGCTTATGTTATTTACTAGGGGTCCGCTGGTAGCCCACCATTTAGGGCCTAAATGTTTGCGCGTCGGCCCAAAATGTACGGGCCTAACGGTAAAGTAAATGTAAATGTCATGTACGCTGCTAACGTCCCAGTTCCAAGGTCGATTCCCGGCAGCCGATGTCCCGGCCGGTGGCGCTGCTGTCCCAGCTGCCACTTTCCCAGCTGCCGATGTTCAAGCTGCTGATGACACGGCTCATGAAGCTCAGCTGCAGCGTTCCACCTGACGTTGTCCCTAACAATTTATCACTCTTTCCAGCCTTAGTGTAATTTATGGTATTCCCAGCTTCATGCCCAGTTCCCGTTATTCTCTACTGACAGTTATATTCCAGGCTTTTGCCTAAATTGTCTTGCAGCTGGACTCCTACTTACCACTGAAGTCTTCCCTAA
Source organism: Procambarus virginalis (assembly GCA_020271785.1). Taxonomy (NCBI): domain Eukaryota; kingdom Metazoa; phylum Arthropoda; class Malacostraca; order Decapoda; family Cambaridae; genus Procambarus; species Procambarus virginalis. Next base: position 403 of record WNGS01092478.1, on the reverse strand, counting down.
GTGGCCAGTTGCCGCTATTTCCTATCTCCATCAGATGTTGATGCTCCAGCCGCTGATGTCCAGCTGCAGGTGTCCCAGCGGCGATGCTCCAGCCGCTGATGTTCCGGGGCATGATTTTGCAGTTCAACATTCGGCAACGGTCGTTAAGTTAATCCATTACTTGCACAATTTTGTCTATTGCTGCTTGCGTTATACACGCTAAGTTAATGTGGGTTTAGGGTTAAGGTCTACCATCGCTGCATGCTTCTTTAACTTATAAAACCTTTGCTCATCGTATTTGACTTAACTAAGCCGGCTGTAGGTTGGGCTAGTTACTGTGTTACAGGCCCCATGCCTCTTGCTTCAGTTTCCCTGGGTTAGCATTTCCACCGGCCTACAGCAATTTATTTCTAACATGGTTACT